>SMGT01003800.1:18220-58155 GCA_004794575.1 Lanistes nyassanus
TGTTCGCATTGACAACTCACAATAAGCTCACGAAGTGACACTTTAGGTTAGTCCGTGACCTTTGAGCTCGCAGTATAATAGTTCGCTCTATGATCTGCAGGAGCTGCAATAAAAACATCACCTTCTCTATCACCTTCTCACTTTATTGCTTGCTTCGTTTATAGATACTTTCTAAGGCAGAGCGTAATGTGTTTTGTAAAAATGTGTAATGTGTATGAGAAAGTTTATAATTTTCCTTTCATGCAGTCAGCAGGAGAGGCAGTTCTGATCGCCAACACTTCGATGTCACTCGTGCCTATTCTTGGTACAAATTACCTCAGTGGGTCGTGTGACGTCACCAGTAACCTGCCACCTGACGGCAACTACACGTACCGTGCGATTGTTGTGCCTGGAGGAGTGGGAGTCATTGCAAGTTTCATCGGAAGTAAAGAAATACGTGAGTAATTTGCAGGAATAACTTGTCCCTTTATAGGCACAGTTAGCATATGTAGCAAAAACTTTACCGGTGATAGCGCTTTCTTTAAAACTGAAAAAAAACGTTCGTTATTGTCACGATAGACGATGCCATAACAATCAGGAGAGGTCCGACAAAGGTTTTGTTAGCTAATACAACGTGCAATCAAGTTCAGACAGTAAGAAGCTGTATTTCTTTTATACTCTTCACCCCACCCCCCTCGTTCCTTGGCTCTGACTACCCCTATCGCCTAGATATCTCTTGCTTTTCCTCCACTAGTTGTTTCTATTTCTCTTGTTTTAACCACCTGCATTTACCTTATTTTAAATCTACTGTTTGTTTCTCTATTTTCTACTTTTATTTTTAATCTCCCATAGTTCGTTAGAAACTAACGTTCTCTGTGACTAACCAACACCTGTCCTCCCTCCACTGTCCAGTAACCCCTTAACCTGTCATGCAAATGGCTACAGCAACAGACCGGGGTCGTGATCTGATTGGCTACACGCACGACTCTCTTGCAGGTCATCTTTCAATCTTGTTCAGTCTCTCCTGTCCCAGCAGAATCCTTTCACTCTGTACTTTCTACGTCTGACTTCATTCAGCTAAGTTCTTGTTTTTAGTCTTGAACTGTTTGTGTCTATACCTTGTGAGTCAAAGAATTGGTTTCACAATCTCTACATGTGACACATCGACAGCCATCTTGTTTATGCTAGATTGTTAATCACCTTGTTCTAGCTGCCACCTGGCTCTGTTACGTAATCGCAAGACAAGATGGCCTCAGAGGCCCTGTTGACATTTCTAACCCGAGGTGTTGTGCATCGCCAGTGATGGGTGTAGCTTCCAGACGAGACAATGTGTTACTGGGACCTGATGACTCTGGGGCACAGCTGGAGTTTGGATAACAGCCATCACGTAGGTGTTAAGTGCTGGCCAGGTGCAGGGTTAGTTAAGCAGGGAGGAATTACGTCATAAAGATGGCTGTTAAAACGATTGTGGTGACAACCATCAGGGGTTGATCAGCTTATAGAGGTGAACTGCCCAGGGGGCAGGTGTAGGTAAGCTTTCTGTCCTGGTTGGTTGATGTGTGTATCTTGATGATCACCTGTGTGTGAATGCAGCGCTGTGTGTATGAAAAAGGTAAGAATAAAAGGACCGGTTTGACAATATGAGAGATCTTTGTCGAGTCTTCTGCTCAATCGTTTACTTCAATGGGTAGTCTGCTGAGGAGATACTGTTGATCCCCTTGTACTGGACTAGTGGGAAGTCCGGTATCAGCGACAGAGTGTCCTGACCAAACCAGTTGCTTTAGCGAAAGGCACTCTTCGGGGTTGTTGTGTCCCCCAAGACTGTTGTGCGAGTCGTGGCACGTGCGTCCTCTGTTTTGAAGTCATCTACGCTGACCGGACGAAAAAGGAACCCCAGAACATAAGGAGGGGACAGAAGGAAGACGCCCGTCTAAAGCAGAACCAAAGGTCCGGCCTTGAGAGGCTGTATGTCACTGAACTCCAGTGGAGCGAATGCAGTGGCTGTGTGACGTCAGCGAGTGCAGTGGCTGTGTGACGTCAGCGAGTGCAGTGGCTGTGTGACGTCAGCGAGAGTGCTTACAATCCTTCAGTAAGCGTTGTGTCCAGAGGCAAAGGACAGGAAGGAAAACTCGACAAAGAGAAGTCTGCTGCTACCAAGGAACAGACAGGAGGACGTCCTTACAAGTCAACGTTTAGGACAGCAGAGAACGGCGCCACATTGGTGCAGATTGTAGGGCTGTGGGGACTGTCCAGACAACCACGTGACGGGCGTTATGTGTTCTACACAATGTGTGTGTGCGTGTGTGTGTTGTGTGCAGTTGAATAAGGTACGTGTGCCAGGCAGGCAGGCAGGCAGATTATTAATTTCGAGTGTTTGTTTTGACAGGTCGTCCTTCTGCCACACCCAGCCACACCTGTCCCCAGTATGTACCTGAAGGCAATGACCTCAACTGCAACTGTTCTGTCAGTGACCTGGGCAGTCCGCCTGGCGTTCTACAATGGAATACAACTCGATCAACACAATTACGTCTTTCAAACGTCCACGCTTTGGACACTGGAACATATGTCTGCCAACTGCTGTGGAACAATACCCTAGTCCAATCTGTGCAGTACAACTTAAACGTGGCATGTGTGTTCACATTTGAATTAAATAACTACTGTGTAGATTGACAATTAAAAATCTGTATAAATTTTATTTCAGCTTACGAGTACATGGAGCTAGGCAGGGTTAGGATGTAAAGGCACTGTAAAAAAAATCACACACACACACACACACACCACACGCACACACACACACCACACACGCGCGCACGCGCGCGCGCGCGCGCGCGCGCGAGGGAGAGATGAACACAACACTGACCAAAAGGTTAGGATACAGATCGTCCGTCATTCACAGGTGGGTAGAAAGTATCATAAGAGACGATGAACAGAGGAAGTTGTAAGTTAATGCAGACAGGCAGTCGCGACGTCAGTCAAGGTACTTTCGGAAAAGAAAAGTTTTTAAGTTTCGTTTGAAAGTCTGTAGTGATGGGGAGTGGCGAATGTTGTGGGGAAGTGGGTTCCATTGGGTGGATGCCGAGAAGGTGAACATGCGCTGTCCATATGTTTTTGTCCTGATGCGGGGTACTGAGAGAATGCGATCGTCGGAAGAGGAGCGGAGCTGTCTCACTGGAGTGTAGATTGTATGAAGTTCTGAAAAGTAGCTGGGGCATGCACCGGTGAAGAAATTGAAACAAAGAGTAGACAACTTGTACTCGATGCGGGCCTGAATGGGGAGCCAGTGCAGAGTGCGGAGGAGACGCAAACTCCCACACAAATACATGCAAGCGCTTGACCCCAGTGTTCACTCATTTAAATACAATACACTTAAACTGGTCATGTTTATCTCGGGTTGGAGTCAATTTTGATTAAAATGCTTAAATATTAGTAATGGGATTATAACTGTTAATTCCGAAATCCAGTTAATATTAAGCACAAAAGAAAAGACATGTGACTGTTGATAATATGTCTGCAGATGGGCCAAAGACTGTGACACCAGTAGTTGTCAGCCCTCTTCCCTTTGATACAAACGGATCACAGATTATAAGTCTGAACTGTTCAGTCTCTGGATCCAATCCGCCTGCTAACATAACCTGGATCAGATCTAACGACAGCAGTGTTCTGTGTAACAGTCAGCTGTGTAACGTGACGCCCAGGCCACCTGATAATGACGAAATGAAGCTAGAGTGCCGAGCCAGCAATCCTGTCACAAACAGAATCAATTCAAGCAGCGTGACAATCTCTCTCAATTGTGAGTACCTCTATACATCCAGTAAAATGTAGTATATGAACATGTATAGGAACAAATCGCGTCGTCCTGTCGGAGTCAGTTGGATTGGTACAGCTAACCACAGTACTGTATGTAACAGTCAGATGTGTACAATGACTTCTTGAAGATGATGTTTGAAGCTTAAAATTCGGCCAAGAAATTCTGTAACAACAAAGATAAATTACTCTAACACCGCGGTAGCTCTTGGCTATAAGAATTTGATCGGATTTTTAATAATAATTTTGCTTATCTCAACCAAAGCGTGACTTTTATCAACGTAGTATAATATTGGTTATCCCGTCAACTCTATTCGAACAGAGAATGGGAAGCGTTTTCTACTTAGAATTGTTATATTAATATCGCCATCAGCGGGATTATTTTCAAACTGTAACTTTATTCTTGGATTTAAGCATACTAAGCTGAAAAAGAAGCTACAAATAATAAAATCTTCATATAACTGGATTCTAGTAAAAATGCCAAAAATGACCGAACTAAGTGTCAACGGCACACGGAAACTAGACAGGCAAAATGTAGATGAAGGTTTTTGTGTTTAATAACACGATCATAATTAAACTAAAGCTGGGTATACATGCATTTGTAAGTACTGATAGGTCCGTAACTGCAAGTTTCAGTTAAATAGTTGTACGTTACATTTCGGGCTTCTGAACCACTCGATTTGCTATTTTCATTGTTACGACCTTGTTGTGGTAATACTCTGTGGTGTGTCTAGGGGTATTGCGCTTATGTGTTTCACTAGTCTGCTCGTTAACTAGAGTTACAACAACATAAAAATGTGTCAAGAAGGGCGAACTAACAATGCGATCGCTGCCTAATATCAATTTCCAATCGGCTCAAAAGAGGGCAGCGATAGTATGCTATTCTATTTATTTACAGTTACAACATAGAATATTCCAGTACATGGTTGCTCTTATCCGGCAGAGAAATTTCCGGTTTTGCCCTTATTCGAACCATTCTACTGTATAATAAAATTCCATTTCTCGAGGAAAAATGCATTCAACCAAAAGTTATCCAAGTTGCACCTATGCGGCGTCGACTGTACCTGTAATTATTTCCATCACTGGCTAGACCAATGAGATTCGATTCTTCAAGTCATTCAACTAGCTACAGAATTGCCATCGTTTTCTTCCTCCTCCTCGACAAAAAGTGCCCCTAATGACCACTAGGTGCATTCACAGCTGTTCCACCATGTCCCTGGTTGACGGTTGACCCCCTCCTAACTGCATATGCTGGCCACTACAGTCTACCGAAATCACATTCCTTTGATTTTTAGTTTGCAAGGGTCAGCCAAGAGCGTTCGAGTGTCTAAGCCCCACCTGGCTGCACCTTTATGCAAGGGTCGCGACTAACTGCATGTAAACAAACGTTACTGGGAAGTCAAGCTGTAACGAGTTCAACATATAACACAAAAAGGAGAAACATAAATTCAAACTGTGAACCATCTGAACAAACTAATGCAGTAATGTTTTAGAATGCCTCTTGTCCTAAAGTTCTCAATAGTTATTTTAGTCTGTTTGCAAACAGATTCGGTATCTTAGTCTTCTTACTAACGCGAGACGTGAACGACAAATATGAATTAATATTTTAGAATCTCTCAGCTAACGAACAGAGCAACAGCACGCGCTGCTTGCCTCATGGTACAACCGCCCAGCTACATAAGACAGACGCTTAACGTCAAAGACAGAGGGGCTATGAAGATTTACAGTCGCTTACGAAATACAATCCGCATAACAGAATATGTTTCAGAATGTGGAATGCGACATTGGCATAAATGTCTGGAACTCTCTACAGCTTCAGTATTCTGGTACCTAACATTTTTGAAAAGGGTGAAAGATCATATTGGGTTAAAGCTTGTTTTTTATCACGACTGTTCCCGCGATTCATGTGCGGAATTTGTTAAGAAAATGAACTATAACTCCAACAAAGATACTGGCAGCGCTCACACATAGCCGTATGCAGACGCCTGTGCCCAAAGGGAGCTTACCGTACCCAAACACGTAGCAAAGAGAGGGCCGAAAGATCTGCCATCCCTTTCTTTATAACGGCGCTATTCTTCACACAGCTAACCCTCGGTGCACAACATGTGCATACAGAGAATCTACAAACTCCCGGATTTTCATGGAAAGAGGTTAAATAGCAAAAGGGGCTTTTTTCCAATTCTCCAGCTAGCACATAGAGCTAACACTTTTCAACTGAAGGAAATGTTCTACCCTTTACTGACAGGTTATGCTTAATCTTTTTAATGAATGAGTGTATGATCAATGTTGTATTTATGGACAAGCATGTGCGTTTATAGGAAAAGTGTGAAATCGGTTTAGCTCTTTTTTTGGAAGACGCCTTAGATTTTTCCAATTATGATTATTTTTAAAACATTTTCTATTAAACTAAAGTAGAACTCTAGCATGTCTTTGCCTTAATTTCATTTAGTACAGAAGAAAGATACCAAGAGGGTTTGTTCACACAGTATTAGAATCTATTATAGTTATATAGACTGGGTGTGACATCCATTTCATTTTCTACAGACCCTCCTCCATCAACCCCAGTAATCACAGGAAGTCCAAGTCTCACTGACAGCCAGCCTGTGTACGAAGGTGATAGCATTAGTTTGACGTGTACAGTCATTGGGGGTAAACCTGTGAATGCAACGGTCATAACGTTCACCTGTCCCAACAAGCCTGACATGGCTGACAACAGCAGGGACAGCTCCATCTCCAGCAGCCTGACGATAGATCCAGTCTCTCCCAACAACAACGGCACCTGCTTTTGTAGAGCGAAATGGAAAACTTATGATTGGTACGACAGGACAGCGAGCTGGGTTCTCAATGTTTACAGTAAGTTGTGCACAACGCGTATTTGAATTACTTTGGATTCCACGTAGATCATCTATAAATACAGGAGCTGATGATGTGTCATGGAGAATCATAAAATGCTGTTGGTAATAGATTTGTATTTGGTGGGAAAGTGCTACTTAACAGGGAGGTTAGCCTAATAATTCTTTGGTTAGTGTGACATGGAGAGTTTAATAATGGTGATGAACAGAGACCTGGGGAAAATCTGAGGTCTGAGAACAAAATTGTGGTCCGTGATTGGTTTCTTGTCTCTTCCAGCCCCGCCATCAGTTCCGTCAATTGTGCCATCCAACGACATAACAGGAGGGCGAAGTTATCCTTTCATGGAGGGTGGAGACGGTACCCTCTACTGTCGGAGCATTCAAACAGGCCGACCCGAAGCCACTTACACCTGGCCTGTTCCTGCTTCTGGTCGCGTGTCTTCAAATAACCTGAATTTCTATAAGCTGACTAGACAAGACAACGGGAGACCAGTAACATGCCGGGCGATCAACAGTTACACAGAGAACAGGCGCCCTGTTGATAACGCTACATTTGTCCTAAATGTCTACTGTGAGTTTCTGATAGATTTGGTATAAAGCAACCTTGTTGAGAACAAAATAAGAACATAACCAATGCTACTGCTTTTAATAGTTACGCTGGTAGAAGTATATATATATATATATTTATAAATATATAAATACTTTTATGTTATGCTCCATCATCATGAAACAAGGTAGACCTAACTTCGAAAATGCTGTCTTTTGTAAGCCAGTGAGAACAATAATTAATAAAGAACAAATGAGGACCGAGCGCTTAAATTATCAAATTATTACTCCAACAGGAAGTGTTTGAAACGTTCAACGTAACCGTATGCAGACGCATGCGACCAAGGGAGCCTACCGTACCCAAACACGTAGCAAAGAAAGGGTCAAAAGAAAGGAACTTGGCAGATCCTAAAAAGATCCCAGGGATTCTCTGTATGCACACGTTGTGTACCGAGGGCTAGCTGTGGGGAGACTAGCGCCGTTAAAAAGAAAGGGATCGCAGATCTTTTTAGGATCTGCCAAGTTCCTTTCTTTGGACCCTCTCTTTGCTACGTGCTTGGGTACGGTAGGCTCCCTTTGTCGCATGCGTCTTCATACGGTTGTGTTGAGCGTTTCAAGTACTTCCTGTTGGAATGGCAGTGAGAATCTTTTAGATATTACCTTTCTCTTGTATAAACTTTATTTATTAATGGTTTTATGTCACCAACATTAAGACATTATTTAATTAAATTATTTTATTACAAACTCAGCTACCAGTATCCACTGGACTGTAAAGAAATAGAAGAAAGAAGAAACTGTAAAAAAAAAACTTTTGCTAGTAACCCCCCTTTTAACATGTTTAAAATACAGATAAACCAGTAGTGACCTTCACATTTTTCTCCAACGACTGTACGCAAGTCTCCAGCCAGTCAGGCTATACACGGTGTGTTGTTGCTGAGGGAAAGGTGATTCACATCAACTGCACAGCTGACAGCAATCCTGCTCCGGCTTCATTTCTGTGGCTGAAGGAAAATAAAGATGTCCTGTCTACCACCAGTGAGCTGCTGATCACGTCTGCTAACCACAGCATCCACAACAGTGACTACACCTGCACGGTGACTACCAAACAAGAGAACGGAGACAGCCGCCTGCCTCTGTCGTCATCAGCTGTACTCATTGTTATTGTTAGTTGTAAGTATAAACTCAAATGACAGTAGGTAATTTTAAATTTAATTATTAAAATACCACAAGATATACGTACCCATTGGCGATTACTTCGGCAATTTGATTGAGGCGATTAATGTGAAAAGTTCGGGAGACAACACCCATCCTTGCTTTACTCCAGTGAGACAACCAAAAATTGTGAGACATTTCAGTTTCCCTGTCCCCAATCTGACACAGGACTAGACAGAGTGATATACAGCTTTTGTCATGGTTGTTGAAGGTTTAAGACAGCATCAACACAGTGGGATTCACTGGCTCACAACATCCGTCATGCACGGTCACTGGACTCATTTAAATGCGCCCTAAAAACGTACCTTTCCAGAAACATTTACAATCTCATCAAATTAATCGGGAACTAATCCTGCTGCGTTTTAAGGGGTGTTGCATTCTTCAGGTTGAAACAGTGTAGTGCTGTCCTTATGCCAAAGTCACCAACACAGAGTTCTGCTTGAACGTTGTTGTTAGGCTAATTTGATGAAGTACAGGGGGGCCATCAGAGAACTGCTCCATGTCACCCTATGATAGAGAGTGGCTATCATGGAAGACAGGTTTGGCCTCATTAGCAATACTAACATATCTTTTCTGTATGTTCAAGTGTGTCCATGTGTTTCTGTGTGTTTCTTAGTGTGTCTGTGTGTGTGTCTGTGTATGTGTCCATGTGTGTCCGTGTGTGTCTGTGTGTGTCCGTGTGTGACTGTCCGTGTGTGTCTGTGTGTGCCCGTGTGTGTCTGTGTGGCTGTCTGTGTTTCCGTGTGTGTCTGTGTGTGGCTGTCTGTGAGTGTCCCAGTGTGTCCGTGTGTGGTTGTCTGTGTGTGGTTGTCTGTGTGTGGTTGTCTGTGTGTGGCTGTCTGTGTGTATGTGTGTCCGTGTGTGTCTGTGTGTGTCTGTCCATGTTTGTGTGTCTGTGTGTATCCGTGTATGAGAGTCCACGTTTGCCTCCGTCCGTCCGTGCATGCTGCTAAAGGCCTGTTGCTGACGCAGACAGCCAGGACTACAGAAGTCAATCGTTTCAAAGGATTTCAAACACTGTAGACATTTTGCAATCATCCCAACATTCATAGAAAGACAGAAAAAGCAGTACTTTAACAGTTGTATTACTTTAACAGTTGTCAAACGACAACCCCAACAATGTACTGGCAGCGCTAGACACAACCGTATGCTGACGTATGCAATCAAGGGAGCCTATCGTACCCATACACGTAGCAAAGAGAGAGTCGAAAGTAAGGAACGTGGCAGATCTGCCACGTGGTGGTGGTGGTGGTGGTGGCAATTAATTACATGTGGAAGCAAACCGTCCCCCTAATGGTAGTTAATTAAGATACGTCGGTGTTTGGGAGAGATTTGGGCACAAGCTATGAAAGGGGTAAAACTAAAACGACAGAGGGCAGAGACAACTGGACGGAAGGAAAAACGGACGAACAGAGACTGAAGCAGTTTTTAAAATGTGTTTAACTTTTGATTTGCAGATAATAGGGATCAGAGACGCACGCCAAATCAGCCAAGGCAAGTACACTTCTTTCTAAATTTATAGAAAACATTGTTATCATAATGGATTAGATTGATAAACAAGACGACAGACAAAGTTATTGCAAAGAAATCTGAATTTTGTTTTAGTCTAGTTTCTCTTATCTTACACACGCTGGGGAAAAAGATCAGTTTATTACTGGGTCTAATGTTCTTCAGGAACGACACGTCTCAACGCACTTTAACCCCTGCAACCACAAAGGCTACCGATAAGAGAGAAGGTGAGGTTTACTGATATTTGGCTGGAAACACTATGTAGTTCAGTTTGTTTATTGTATTCATGTCACAGCTAGGAGACGTGTGAATGTGACACAAAAGAAGACCGTAAGGCGAGAACAGAAAATAATGGGCATGTAACATACCTGACCATATTTTACATGTGGTGTCGTTATAGGCCAGATGTATGATGCGTTACGACTACAAGACGTTGGAACGTCGCCCTATGAAGGAATCAGGAAGGAAAGTAACACACAGGACCCCCTCTATTACAATGGTATTTAGAATGCAAATGTTTTTGTTTCTTCCATCGATCGATCTGTGCATGAAATGTGTGTGGAGTAAGAGTCATCTAAGCAATCTAACTCGAATCATCTTGCGTTTCTTATTTCAAAGATATTTCAACATTATTCAGTTTATTACCGTATAGTGCATACATTATCATTGCACGCCTGTTAATGGTAAGAATGTTTAACTGCAAAGGGCATTTTGTGTATGCTGTAAAAGTAATTATTTGGATGTTCTTTAAGAAATTAACCAGTATTAACTCGAATTTAAGGTTTAAAAAAATAAGGATTCAAATTGAAGAATAAGAGAGTAGCTCGTGGAAAAAGGAGTATAACAGATTAAAGACTTAATTATAAACGCTGTCAGTAAACTGGTTTATTTCAGTGGCAACGACCAACAGTAGAGGCAGGGCGAGAAACGAACCCATCTATGTGAACAGATGAAGCACGTGTCGCTGTTTTCTCCAGCAACAGCTACGTTGTAGTTAGGCCACGTTTGGTTTTTCGGTTTCTTTTCGTTTTGGATGCAACATTTACAGGAAATGAAATCTGGGATTTCGATATTTTAAAATGGGAAACCCTGTATAATACACAATTGATTGGTATGAGCAGTTAAATAGCCACAAGCCTTTGAAACTAAAAGGGAGTGAGTTGAACGTGCGTGGACATTCTTGTGTGTGAGCATTGTGTGCGACTTGACATGCATGAACAATATTGTGAGACAAAATCATGATGCAGACAATGGCGAGCGAATTGTCAAAAAGAAAACAGTACAAAATAAACACAATATAAACTTACGAAGGTTGCATAGTATATCATGATCATGCTACACCTCTTCTAAAGACTTCATTGGTTCCCCATGCAGGCACGCATCGACTATAAAATTTGAAACCTGTGTTACAACTTTCTCTCTGGCTCTTCTCAAACGTACTTTCCCGATGTGCTATCAGTTTACTCTTCATCCAGACAACTCCATTCAGCCTCCGATTAGTTTTTTTCAATCCCTAAAAGTAATCCCAAATCATTTGGTCAGAGCTTCTTTTGCTATTCTGTCCTAGCAGTGTGGAGCTCATTGCCCGCCAATCTCCCTCCCTGGAAATGTTCAAATTTCAACTCAAGACATATTTGTTCCGCCATTGACATCCTGACTTTGAATTTGGTTGTGCTATACAGTGTGTGGTTGTGAGATTGTGCGCGTTGTGTGTGAGCCTGTGAGGGAGAGTGACTGCAGATAGTATATTTTATTCTCATCTGTTTTATGTAAGGCGCCTTGGGCTCTCCGGGTGAAATGCGCTATAAAAATACGCTTAAATAAATAATGGTCGTCTGTTAGCTGTACCCTCCATAGGCACAAAGATATATTTGCTTCCACGCTTCAACGCTATGCAACTCACTGCCCTACCATCTGAGACATTCCGACACAGTCCAATGCTTCAAACGCGTCCTCAAATTACGCTTGTATATCCATTTTCTCGACTAACTCCTCTACTCGTCTGTTTATGACTGGTAATCTCTCTGTATGGTACTGTCTTGTGCTGGCGTGTTCTGTGTGCGTGTGTGACCACTTGTGCCTTTGTGCTTATTCTGTCAGGAGCCGTGAGCTTACCCATATAAGGTGGAGGTCCGCGCGATACAAATTCATTGTGTTTTACTGTGGTGTTGATATGGGCTGATGACCTTATATCTATTGTTATAACGCACACACATACGCACGCACGCACGCACTCACGCACGTACGCGCACAGGCAGATTAGTTAAAACTATATTTGTTTATTTTTTAATCTGCAAATAATGACCTGTGAATTCTTGTTATACTGAGGGACTTTCGTAGGTCTCTACAGGAAGTGCAGGGGTAGAGCGTAAGTTTTGTGTTCTCATCATTTTTGCTCACATTCCGTTTGCTTCTTGTAATCATCCTCATCTTTTTGTGGTAAATAAAATTTCATCTTTTCCTCGGAGAGAAGACTTTGCCTTCAGTATGTTCGTGTGGAAAATATGTTGGATGAAAGTGTTGTGCAATATGTAGCAGGTTCTGAAACTGTTATATGTAACTCCAGGGTAAAAAAGCTCAGCCTAGGTTGGATATGCGTTCTGATGCGTTCTGGTGATGGGCACTAAACTGGGCTACACATTAAAATCCCAAGTGGTGCCCAAATAGAACCCATGAGCAGCCCCCAGCCAGGGCGTATGTGAGACTTCCTACAAAGGCCCTTTTTTCCGGCCCACGTTGGTCTATATGTGGCTCAAGAACTAACGCAGCCTGGAAAGGACCTGGCGAAAAAGGAAAATGGATTCAGTCATGTTGAGTCGGCAGGAACTTGTGAACTCAGCGTGTGAAAATTGCCTTGCTAACTGGGTTTTGAACAAAGGAATAACGAGCTACAGGTTAACGCTAAATGACAAGCTAACCCCAACATAGCAACAACAAGATTTTGATTAAATTAAGCTAATGATTCGCCCAAACGCGCCCGGCTGTACTCGGCTGACAATTTTTTAAAACAAAAACAAGGATTGAAATCTAATAGAAACGAAGAATGAGTGTAGAAACAACTAGAAAAAATAGGCGCAGGAGCTGGGAAGTTAATAGCTTCATTGGTTACAAGTACAAACGAGCTATACGCACGCCACAGTCACATTCCCTCCACCTCCTTTATTTACAATTTTAATCATCTTGACCGACAGACAAAAACCCTTACTGTGCCTAAATTGTCTTTAACTATCTAATACCCCAAATAATGCTATTTTTGTCAGTTGTTACTTCTGAGTCATCGCACTTCGCACCAAACTCAGAAAAGCACAGGGACACTATCCGACACATTACACACAGCAAATTTACTTCCGTGTTCAAATGTTAAAGCTGGTTGTGTACGTGTTCCTTACGGCACAGGCAATGTTCACATAACACGCTCGGCCCGGGTGGCGATGACCGATATTGTTAAGCTTGTCGGCAGTGACAACAACAGATTTCCGTGTCATATCTCTTGGAACATTTTTCTTTCAAGAATTCTTTGGATTTTTATCTGGTAAACCACCTCAATGACGGAGAGACTAGCTAGGTGCTGCATGTTTCTCCTGTCGCTGAGTTTAACAGAAGGTAAGTCTGTAATTGCAGTCCCCTCCTAAGCTTACATAGCTTGCGTGGCACCATCCACCAACTGCATCTATCAATACACAAAACATTCAAAAGAGAGATCAGAATCTCTCTGAAGATTATTATTATTAGTATACATTGTGTGTGCTCTCCAGATTCGGGAGGGTTTGTGCAAGCAAACATTTACTGCAATATGACAATCTGGCGATGTTAGTGAAAAAAATCTTAATAATAGAAGAGTTGTTTCCCTTGTGCTACGCCGACGTTTTGTACCAAGATTAAAAGATATATGCTGTTTTTTTATGTCATACCTGTACCACAATTGTTGTCAGCGTATATTAATCTGTTCTGCAGCAAACATAACATCTTTGTGCGGTACTGGAGACAGTTACTGGGAAGTGCGAGAAGGTCAACGGAACAACACGTTCACCTGTACCGGACTGTCCGCACCGGACACAGTGACGCGGGATGTCTGGGTGTCCGATACTGATTCCACTAACGTTGGCTCACTGTCGGCTACTGAAAAAAACATTTATATTATTCAGTAAATTATAATTTAACCAGTATTGTATTTAAATATAAAAATTTAATAACAAGAGTATATTGAACAGAGGCAGTACAAAAGATTGAGTTTTTTTAAATAAACGCTGTCAGTAAACTGGTTTATTTCAGAGCAACAGTAGACGCGAGGCGAAAGGCGAAACCAGCTATGTGAACATATGAATCATGTGATGTTGTTTTCTGTTTTCGGTTTCATGATGCAACATTCACAGGAAAATAAATTTATCTCTATATTTTGAAATGATGAATGTATGTATAATATTCCGTCTGATTTGATATTAAATGGTCTGACGCCTTTAATATGTCAGGATGAGCTGCATGTGTGTGCGCATTCTTGCTTGTGAGTGGTCTGTGGGTATTCATGCACATATGTGCGACTTTACGTTGTTAGTGGTCTGTGGGTATTCAAGCACATGTGTACGACTTTACGTTGTGAGTGGTCTGTGGGTATTCTTGCACATATGTGCGACTTTACGTTGTGAGTGGTCTGTGGGCATTCATGCACATCTGTGCGACTTTACGTTGTGAGTGGTCTGTGGGCATTCATGCACATCTGTGCGGCTTTACGTTGTGAGTGGTCTGTGGGCATTCATGCACATATGTGCGACTTTACGTTGTGAGTGGTCTGTGGGTATTCATGCACATATGTGCAACTTTACGTTGTGAGTGGTCTGTGGGTATTCACGCACATGTGTACGACTTTACGTTGTGAGTGGTCTGTGGGTATTCATGCACATATGTGCGACTTTACGTTGTGAGTGGTCTGTAGGCATTCGTGCACATCTGTGCGACTTTACGTTGTGAGTGGTCTGTGGGCATTCATGCACATCTGTGCGACTTTACGTACGTGCGCATTATGGGGAGACAAGCGAATGCTACTTTGAGTATGCAGCTGCCAAGTGCAGTCCCATTCATTCGAGATTTATTAATCTGAAAGTTTAAAAAAAACGAACGTTAACACTGTGGTAACAACGAACCAAGTTTAAAGAACTAAATGTTTCTGGGCATTTGCCCCTTCATCGGGACTGACAAGAAAGAAACAAAGTGTAAACAAACAGAAAATTACATATAGACAGTCAATACTTATCTGGCGCACAGAAGCAGCACAGAGAAAATGTCACAAAAATATGGGATTTTATACGGTATGTAGACAGATCAAATCAAATTCTTTAAAGTATGCACAAAACTCACGTTTCGGTACGGAAAAGACGAACATCTAAGTAGCTGGCTGTGTCTTGTAAGTAAATTAGAAGGTGAAGATGACCCACGTGCTTTTTTCATGTAAGGTGTATTAGAATATCAAACGTAAACAGCAAATCATGCGTTTTATATTACATGTCTCATTTAAGCAAATCTGAAATGTAATGAACATGCCTTTATAAAGTTTACGTGAAGTTAGCGATTACCAACGAATAATTCGCATTAAAGATAATGGTTGAACTACTAGAATATTCATAGGTCAAACTATTTCACTCTATCTCTCTCTCTCTCTCACATACACACACACATATTCTTTCTCTAGCCCTCTTGGTGTTTTTTGCATGCGTTGGTGTATTACATGTGATGTACCCGACAGCACATTAGGGATATGAAGGCTAAACGCTTACCGCCCTTTACAATCACATATTTTATCTACTGACATGGAATGTAGTTCAGCAGCAAAGCTTCACAAGAACGGCACTGCACTTAACCCGAAACGCAACACCCAGGTAAGGTACTTCCTTGTTCGGGCAGAGGGAAGGGGAAAAATAAAAACTGCTTCGTGCTTTGCGCCGACCATTTCCTGACCCAGTTTCAACGAGCTGTACATCGACATCGACGTTTTTAAAGTGTCTGTATTCATAATAATGAAAATAAGCAAAATATACGTGTTCACAGTTTTAAAGTGTAGTCCAGAAGTAATCAGGTGAACGAAAAACAAAACCCAATGACGGATAGACTGGTTGAGTACTGCATAGTTCTTATGTCGCTGAGTTCAGCACAAGGTAGGTCTGTACTCATAGACTGCTGCACATTATCAATTGATCCACCTAAGCTATTTGCCTTTTGTTAGTTAAATGTGTTTGTTCAGATTGGCGTAGCAGTACAATACTTGTCCAGGTGGTGAATATTTTGCTGTCTGGCTTGTTCTGTAAAGTAATGCTGGTTTTGTGCTCGGCTGTACCAAATGCGTTTATAGGTCTGCACAACCCTGATCAATGGTACAATTAATATTAAAAGTGCCGCTTCCCCAGGACTGTTTCTTGTCGGGAAGTGGGACGAAGAATTAATGAGCGTGTTAATCGCATTTTCTAAGTATTAATTTCATTTTTTTAATGTAACTTGATACAAGTGCTCGTATGAATAACGTATGAGTAAGGGCTGTCTGTTATATGGCTACGCAATTCTCAATGTAACCGCACTAATCATCAAGCCAACATTTAATTAGTGTCTTTTGGTTCAGCTGCAGTAACAGCATTGAGTGGCACGACTGACAGTTACTGGGAAGTGCAAGAAAGTAAACAGGACAACACGTTTACCTGCACGGGCCTGTCAGCACAGGACACAGTGGAGTGGGTGTACTGGGAGTCTACGTCTGTATTTACCTCACTCGGCTTATGTCCCCCTCGTCCAGCAAACGGAAGTGACCCTGTCTGCAACCAGCCAGCTTATCCCGTTTGTAGGCCAAGCAGAATTTCCGATAATGCAGCTGTAATGATTATTAATGTCACCGCGGCTTCAGATGGCGAACGTGGACTCTTTGGAAAGGGGCGATTACTCTGCCAGGGTCCTGTGCCACAACCGCAACCTCCAACTGCAGGTTATCGCCTTGACTACATATGTAAGACGTCACCTTAACAGGGTTTATTTTTTGACCTTTTTTCTACTTAATGCACATTATTATACATTTGTATTTCTATCTGGTGTTGTCAAACGATGCGCAAATTTACAATAAACATACTGTCAAAATTCAAAGACATAATTACAGACGATGATTGTCCATTTAGGATATCGGGGTCTCGGATAGCTGTGGGACAAAGCTTCAGACAACAAGGTGGAAGACTGATGGTTCAAATTGACAAGTCGTGACGTCACTAATGGGGAACTCCCTAAACTTGAGACCTACTCCACTCCGACTATCTTGCTGTAGCTATCAGTTTGATGACTATTTCAGTGCATACATTAGAAATAGATCCTCATTCTCACAGGAAATCACTGCTAAGTACAAACACGTACTTGTCCATATAAAATAGCCAGATAGGTGGAATATTATAACGTTCCAATGTCAGTGATGATGTGCCTAGAGAAATTAAGTTAAATTATTTTCACTACCAAACATGCATCGCAAGGTACAGCTTACAACTTGTACACTTATTTTGCTTCTCGAATGCTTCCAGATGCAAGTGAAAATGTATCATGCACAGTTGAGTTCAGACAAGACACCTGGTCTGTATTTGGTCAGTGCAGCATTAAGAAAGCTAGATCTGCCCAGAACAGGTACAGGTGTGAATGGATACAGACCAAACAGGTTATTATAACATTCTGAAATACTATCAAATAGTTATTTTCAAATAATTTGAATAAATGATGCCTTATGACTCAATCAATAAACTTCTTTAAAAAATGGCATCGAGTGTGGAACCACGAGCACTATCAGGTATAGACATAAAACCATTACAACATCAATATAATAGCTGGTTTATTATTAAGATATTACTAGACATGCAATTATACAAATACAGAAAATAAAATTCCGTGTGATATATTCAGAAAATAAACATAACCTTTCTACAGCATCACAATCTTCTAACTATTTAACAGCGACATAAACAGCATCTGTTTAAGCTGAGATTTTATATGACCCTTTAAAAATGTTCATTTATGCCGATGTTCACACCTCATGTTCCTTAGACATTCTTCGCGGTTTTCAGTCACCAAGAGAAGCGATCCTTATCACCAACACATCAATGTCAACCGAGGCCGTTGTTGGTACACATTACGTCAGCGGGTCGTGCAAGTTCACAAGTCACCTGCCTACTGAGGGCCAGTACACGTACCGTGTGACTGTTGCCCCTGGCGAAGTGAGGATCGATGCAAATTTCATCGGCAGTAGTGAAATACGTGAGTGATATTTGTTTCCTTTAGGGACCAGTTCTTTCCATAAACACAGTATTATAGCGTATCAATGAGTTGCACATTTGTGGTCTTGAAGGTCACAATAAAACATCTTCATAGTTCACTGGGGAAGGGAGGGTATTTGTTGCTTAACGTCCAGCCACAAACTATGTGCATATCAGGACGGTGTTGCTTAGACAAAGTTTACGTGCTGCCACACGTGGGACTGCTAGCGCAACACGGGCCTCAGTCCCACCCAGTCACATTATATTGACACCGGGCCAACCAGTCCTAGTACTGTTCCATGTAGTGCCAGGGATCTGGCAGGGCAGCTACTAGATTGCCAATTTTTAAGTCTTAGGTATGACTCGGCCGGGATGCGAAGCACCGACCTCCCGCCTCGGAAGCCGACGCCTTAACCACTAGACCACCGAGGCGGTGAGGGGAAGGGGGAGCGTATGGTGTGTAAACACGGTCACGTGAGGAGGGTTACTCCTATCAGAAATTAGGTAGGAAAGAATTTGTCCTGGGAAAATATGAAAATATATATATATAGTCATATTGTAGAAGCCACATGAAATAGCCTACAAGCTCAAATATAAGTTTTGATCCCTACATGCATAAGCGCTATGAGTCATGTACGAATTAAAATGCAATTTTTATGTTGAATTTGACTAGAGTTTTAGCACAGTAAATGTACTGCAGAATTTTAACGAGAAATAATGTTATAAGACAGTTTCTCTGCATTTAACAATATGCGTACCAGCCGTAGGTAGTAGGTTAGGGAGGAGTATAGAGTACAGTTTAGGAGAGGATATGGGATATTTGACAGGGCTGGGAATTGACTTGCAATGCACTCAGTCAACTATAAACATAGAAGCTGTAGTTCCCCCACATGCACTGTCCACATGCCAATCACACGCACATCTGCACATACAGAGCGTGGGAAGTTAATAGTGAATACATAGGTATATAAACCCTAGTGGGAATTAATAGAGGGATAGAGAGGTAGACAGACTGATGAAGCAGAATAGTCTGAGAACTATGGATATCAACTGAGTTTGTAAAGCTTGGTGGTTCGTCTTGGCTTCTTGTACCGGGACCGGGGATGGATGTAGAGGATTTGAAATAAAAGAATTGAACTGCGACGAAGTGCTGGTGTTCTTTCGGCCACGGATGTACGGGTGACTGAGACGAACTTGTCATCTCGTGTTTGCTGGTGTCATGACAATGGTACATTTGCTTTCTGATGCCGTGACGTCTGTATGACGCTACATTCGTGGTGTCGTGACCATTCAGGAACGCCATAATGTTACATGCATTCAAAGCGATTGCCAGAAAAGCATATAATACGTGCTGGTTCTATGTTGTTTTATCATTTTCAGTAACTTATCGTTAGTAACGGTTATTGAAGTCTTGCATTAGGCTGTGTATTTTTTTGGAAGACAAGGCAATGTAGTGTACCATTTCTGTTATTGAGTTGGAGACAATGTACCCTTTAATTATTGTTCGCTGCTGTGTTTTGCTTGGACAGGTCATCCTGTTGCTCAAACCTACCACAATTGTCCAGTGTATGTCCCTGAAGGCGGCCAGTTGAACTGCACGTGTTCTGCCAGTGACCTGGGCAGCCCACAAGGTGTTGTACAGTGGAACACCACTCAGTCAGCACAACTGCTTCTTTCAAATGTACAGGTGTCGGATTCTGGAACATACGTCTGCCAGCTGTTTTGGAACAACACGCTTGTCCAGTCTGTGTATTACGTCTTGCATGTTGCATGTGAGTGCAAATATTTTTTTAAAAATCAATCTCAAATGTGTTATAACTTACATACTTCTTCTCCCTCCAGTACATTTCAGATCTCCAGGTTGGGGATAATGGGACACATGTTCTCCAGCTATCGTGAAACAATACGTTTTTGCAATGAGTGCAGCATATATTAGAAGTAACCATTGTTCAGAAACTTAATTTTTTTAAAATCAAATTACAATGCGCTATCTATATACATATATTTACGAATCTACCATACAAAACATTTGCTTAGCTTTATTTTACAAAATTAGTATTGGCTGCTTATCGCCATGTCTTCATGAAACAGCCCAGAGATTCCCTTTTGATTGTTAACTTCTTGTGCCATAAAGCTGATAAATCAAAATTATTTTTATGTGTAAGGGGTTCGCCTGCCTGAGAGTAAGTAGGCCACGCCAGTCGTTAATGTTATCATCATCCCTTTCCTCCCATTCATCCTCTGTCTCATAGATTCTCCCAAAGTGGTGACCTTCAGCGTTAACGGTCTGGACAATATGGAGGTGAGTGTTGCGGAGAATTCTCGGGTGGACATGAAGTGCGTATGTACTAGCAGACCAGCTCCAAGCATTCAAATCACAAATGCAGAAAACCCTTATAAGATATTAAATCAGAGTCAGCCTGTTGGGAACAACTCAGCTGATGAGCAGACATCGGAAATAAGCTTCGTCATAAATCAAGCTCAGTGCGAGGCTTCTGGAATCTACAGATGTCAAGGCCAGAACACTGTGGGACAGGACATTCAGACCACCAATCTGCTGGTTCTCTGTAAGGATTATCAGCGTGAATTTCTGTTAATTTTGAGGAGGTTTTTTTGTTTTACTCTGCAATGCCCCACAGAAAGTAACTCCTTAACAGCAAGATGTCTGATACATTTAACAGTATGTTTCTTGTCTATTCAGGGTTTGTGGTTCCTAGACAGAGAAGGGTTAGTGGAGGACTAGAAAAGATCTTCGGGACTTCACATGTATGGAAAGATTTAGCTTCGTTTCTGGTTAATTTAAACAACGGCGAAAACAGAGCTTTTGCAGAATTGTTTATATAAATAATCATGTTGCTATTTTCGATTACATCTGTGAACAGTCCATGAGGCCACTACTTGCTCCGTGCAGGTGCTCCAAGGACAAACAATATTAACGAAATTCCTCCGAGGATCATTACAACAGACGGTAAGGGACAGCTGAATGTTAGCATGACGGCTTACCCGACCCCAGAGGTAAAGAACGTTACGTTCGCTGACACCAGTGGCAGTTACGATGGACGCCCTGTGAAGGAAGACATTTTGCAGGTAGCATGTTCTTCGAGTCTTTTAGCGCCATCTCTGGTCACATGTCTCATCAATGTTACTTATGGAACACGCGCTGATGGGGGTTTCTACAGAATTGTTTTCAACAACAGCGTTGGAGAAATGGGTTTCATCTTCTTTGTCAAAAGTAAGTCCCTAACCATGTGCATGACTAGACTTAGAACATGAAATGCGTAGCAGAGATTCCTGTACCAGCAAAAACTTTTGCAGACTTCGAAACGTTAGAATCAGAGAAAGAGACAACTAAAGGTTAGCAGCAAAACGCAAAACTAAAGCAACCCTATTCCCCTTACAAATGAAAATTTGATTTGGCAATGCCAATTCCTTAAAATTCCCTAACTGTAAGCTAAATTTGATGAGAAATTTTTGTGAATAGTAAAATTGTATCACGTATAGTGGTATAAATTATTTCTTGTTCCTCTACAAGTTCTCAATATCGCGACCACATACGAGAAAGAAAACTAATTAAGGCAAAGAGAGATAAGTACGCCCTTAAAACAAAAATCACTAGTTGCTGGAAAAGGAGGAAGATGAAAGAGGAATAAAGACGAAACCAGTCATTATCCTTTATACGTAACAAGCGCAAAAGTTGTCCCTTGACTGTGGGTGTATGATTCCCTCACACCCCATTTCTGTGGGGCTGCATTCTGGGGGCTGCTGATCGCCTCTCTCTCGGCTCCCTGCCTTTCCTTCGCCGACCCTTCGGTCAGGTACTCATTCCAAACTGGGTAAACTAGGGAAAACGGGGTGCGGGACACGGGTATCGAACTACGACTGAATCGGGTCGGAGGACAGCCATCTATCCACCCGGCCATCCTCTTCCCCGTTTTAAAATATAGCCTACAGTATTCCAGTCAAAAGATTCCTGCCCACTAGTCACACGGTCTCGCTTGACCCAACATGATGTCAAGCACGTAAGTCAGCCACACCTGTAAAGTGTACGGCGTGGAATTCCCTAAGTCATTATCCTAAAGGTATATCTAAGAGGGGAAGCGGACGGCTGAGTGGTTAGAGTGCTGGCCTCCGAACCCGAAGGCGATGGTTCGACACCCATGTGCCGCACCACACTTCCACTAGTTCACCCCAGTAGGAGCGATCGAGCATCTGACCCATGGGTCAGAGAAGGCAAGGCAGCGAGGGAAAGGACATGGGCACCGCCCTCACGATACTAAACTGCATCTACACAGAAAGTGGGGGTCTGAAAACCCCCTTTGTTTTACAAGGTCACGGAACATTCTTTATACTTTATATCTCAAAAAGTAGTAGGCAGAATAAAGATGTTCATTCTAAAAAAAATCAACGATGTTTTAAATCAAACTTATATTTAAAAAAGGCTTGAAGATTGTGTACAGACGTTGCATGTTTGTAGGTGCATATTGGAATGGCCCATCTGATGGGTAGAAAATATGTTCGCAGTTTCCCTCTGTCAGTTACTGAGACATGAAATACCCACGCGAATAAACGGATGAAAATCTCAAAAACAAAACAACTGTTATATTTGCAGATGCTGCGCCGGTAGAAGCAGTCAGCAAGACAGAGAACAACAATGCGCCAGTCGTCGTGCTGGCTGTGTTGTTTTCAGTTGTCGTTGTCTTATTTGTTGTCGCTGCAGTCTGGTCCTGGCGACGAGGATGGATTTTACCGTGCGCTGGTAGAGGTTCATGTTTTATGTTGTTTATATTTACCTATAATATGTATGCTTACCACACATTTATAAATAATTGTCCAATAGTGCATGTACACCCATAGCATTTTCCAGCAAAAGGGATACGTTAAAAATAAACTATTTTCAGTGTAGTGACTGGGTCAGGGAGTGATACGTGAGTGACTGAAATATAGAGTAAGTATAGGTGGGAAAAACCCTTATTAAAGGGGTTAGCCGTAGTTTATTGTGTACGTGGGTCTGCATGAACTATGTGACTGATAAATATAGGAGGGAGATATACAATTATCTGGGCTGAGATATTCTACCAAAGAGAAACGCACTCAGAAAATATTACAGAAATGTATTTCTTTTCAAATGCAGATGGGAATCAAAGGCATGCACAACAAAACCAACGCCAGTAAGTTAGTTTTTATTTTTGTACTGTTAGTTTTTTAACTTTATGCTGCCAAAATGTTGCTTAAAGTCGGACAAATTTCTTCTCGCTTATCCACGGGCAATTTTATAATGTTGTCGATTCAGAAAGAGGGCGGGCTTTGGAATTATGATATATTATTGAAGAAGTGCACGTCTTTTGAGATAACGCGGTAAAATTGTAATGAAATGAAACAATGCACAAGAGCTTATTATTACTGCGTTATTTTTAATGAAGGAAACAGTTTCTTTGAACGTAAGTGCGTGATCATGTGTAAATTATTTTTAAATACCATGGAAGCAGAATCATTACTTTCGTCTGTCTGGTTGTTAAAGTCATGAGATTAAGTGATAACTGAAGCTAGGAGAATCGAAACGGCGAAGAAATAGGAACCCAGAAGTAAAGTTTCAGCGGGTAGACCTTTAACATGCAGATAATCTGTCCTGTATCCTACATCTCATCCAATCTGTGCTGGCGGTCGGCAGTAGGAAGAGGTTACTTTGTAATTGATCACAGATGTACCTTTCAGAGGTGACATATCCGGAGAGTATTTAACGCCTGAAACCACAAACAAATCCAACACAAGAGAAGGTAGGAAATTTTATTCTTATACTGCAAGGTTCTGCTGAATCGTTATTGATATTCACGTTGGGGAGATTAAAAACAATTACAGAGACCTTTTCTCTTTCTACACATTTTTGCTACTGCCGTCGCTGATTTGTTCATTATTATTTTTAAGTGAAATGTATTTCTGGATGCTTTAAATTCACACAAACGAAACAGAAATTTTTATAACACAAAATACATTTCGCAGTTAATTTGATTACTACTAACCTACTATGTTGAATCGCCCATGAATTACTGCCCCGTCGCACACTTCAGACAGTAATGCAAAGACAGTTTCAGAAAATGTTTAGTTTAATGGTGAGAAATCTTCCACCCTAAACATTATCCAACCATAGTCTCTTTCGCTTTTTCATTTCACCCAGATGTGTTTGCTGTGCTTGTCATTTTGTTGTAGTGTATGAAAAGCCCCTGTGTTAATAGTCCCTTAATTTGATACACTGAAACGAAATTGTAGACAACAGTAAGATCTATTCATGTTCAAACAAATACCCGACTCAAAGGTGAGGCAGTATTTGGTCGCACTGTCTGTCGTAGGAACGGTAACTGGGTTATACGATGTCTTGCGAATGGAAGATGTAGGAGTGAGATCAGCGTATGAAGAGATACGGGGAGACCACAACACATCGGAAATTTCCAATTTGGAAGGTACTCAGTTTTCACATTTCTATGGAAATATTTTTTTACATGCTTGCAGTTGGAAATGCAAGAGGCACCTTTTAATATATCAACAGTCTGAGCTTCATCTATGGAGCGGAAATTTCCTCACGAAAGTCACACCGATATGATACTACAGTACTGGAACTGACATCTTTAATGTTTTTGGAAACTGTTATCACATTCTGTTAGGCATTATTACATGGAGCAAATGAGATCATGTCTTTATAAACCGAAAAGATACGTCTGTCGTCTCATCAAATCTGAAGAATGAACTCAACCAATGATGAGCGTACAAAGTCCACTTTTCTCGCTTTTAAAAGATCGACTGCGTGTCTCTGTTGTTTTCAGGAAAACATTGGACACTAACTTCCGAAAAACTTCCTCGACGGTAGATGGTGTGCCCCGAATTTCTAGCTCATATTCGTCCAGTACAGTATCAACTAGTTGGGAAAAAATCTTTCGAGGTTCGCTCTCAGAAATATTACAGAAATTGGCACATCAACGTAACTAAATCTTTAGAAATCCGGAAGTTCATTATAAGCACAAGTCCTGATTTAAGTGTGAAACAGCTAACACGGGTTCTGATCGATCAGAGTTACCAACTGGCATGCTGCTGATTGGGCTCATCTGGCTAACACAAAGTCGGCAAATAAGAGGAATTTTTTTCTTGTCCTCTGAAACTCTTATCAAGCCGACTGCTCTGCATTGTTCAGTTCAGAACGTTTGTGGTTCATTTCCAGAAATGATATGACTCAGCTACGCAACTGTGGAAAGTTACTTTTCTGCCTCACGCTATTGCAGAATTCTGAAGTATTTCGGAAGGATTATGTTTCCACATCCCTAATTTATTAACATTAGATTCCATTCATGATACAAAAAGCCGTTATAATTTTGTGCATACCTTTTTATAGTTTGACAATGTCATCAATCATTTTAAATAAGCATGGAACACGCAATAAAGTAAACGTGCTAAATGAATGAAGATGCTATTTTTTCCACTCTAGCCTAACAAATATTAAGGACAAAAAGAAATAATGAACTGATTTATATGATTAAATAGAGTAGAATTATTTTTAAAATATATCCAACTGGAATATTCTTTGGTACAGCACTTTCTTATTGCGATTTTTCATTTCAGCGGTGGTGAGGGACAAAAGATTCAAGGAGAAAGAGGAACCCCACTACGTGAACAAATAAGGAATGCGTGGTGTCTTCCGCAGAGACTTTGTACTTTGAATAAAAGCGGACATTCCTTTTTGAAACTTTTAGTCCAGCCTTCGAAAGAATATTCAGTTATGTTATTTTGTCAAGTTAACAAGTAGGCAGCCCTTTATGCGAGGTATAATTTGAAAACAATGTTTAAACGTTCTGATGTCGCACTAAAATAAAGAGAAATAGCATTGTTATATTAAATACCGACTCAGATTTCTTTGAAATCAGTGTGAATGTGTATGCATTGCATGTGCGTTTTGGTACGCAGCTGTGTATACCTGTTGATAAGGGTCCTTGGATACGCGACTGTACATGCATATACTGCACGGATGAGTTTCAGCTCATGTTTCTGTTTAGAGCGTCATTAAATGGTTGGATTTTGTCACGGAACTGCTCCGTGCCACAGGTTGTCTTGTTCTAAGCTCCTTCCACCCTCGATAATTAGAAATAGTTACAGGGTGAAGGAAACTCAGGGGAAGAGGAGTAGTCAGGGTGATCATGGATCATGGAGGGTGGGGGTACGAGAAGTAGAGATGGAGGGGGTGGGGTGTTGAGGAGACGGCAGTTTATGTGGTGGAAGTTTTATATCGCGATAAGGATGTACAAATTACATTCTATCATGGCATTATTCAAAACCGTCCTGCAGAAGGATTTACGTCAGTGCCTATGTTAACTGTGATGTGAATAAAGGTGATTCTTTGGTTCCTCTTTGGGATTGCTTCTGATTTCTCTTGTCTTCTGTATGTGGTTTTAAACCCGACGTTACGGGACCCTCATCTCTACCGTGATGTTAGTGACGTCTTATCCCTCTTTAGCACCAAAATGTCTAGCACAGGAAAAGGTGAACATGTTCGTCTATGCTCTTGAAGATTTAAATTCTTCGGGAGAAAAAAAGTTACATGTTTTAGAACTTGACTTGGTTTTTCTGGTAATGACTTTTATATCACGGGATGAACCGGCTCAGTGTCACAGAATGCATGTTTTCTGTTTATCCCTTTTTATTTGTACATTAAAGTAAAAATGCCATTGTCTAAAGAATCATTTATAGTTTTCACACAGTTTAACTATATCAATTCCTGAAAACACGCATTTGCGTAATAAGAAAATGTAAAATTTGTTTTATCCGTAGATGCTGAAGTTCAGCACTTACGGTCGATTTCAAGCGTATAATTTTGCTTCAGGTTAGATATTTCTGAGATGTTTTCCCGTCTGTGCTAGCGCAAATGTTGAATAATGTTTGAGCAGACTTTTTGAAACAGTTCTGATTTTCGCTAACAGACATAACAACACTTTTTCCCAAATATAACCCCCCTCACTATGAAAGCAGAAGGATCTTTGCATTGTGATCGTCTATTTTAAAAGCTAGAAAAAACGATTCTGCACAATATAATTTTAATGCGTTCTGTATATTGAAGAAGAAATGTTGTACTATATTACGGCTTATGATTGGAAGATGTTGGGCTGAGATTAGCCTGTGAAGAAATACGGCAAGGACAAAGATAAGCGGATAAATAAGGTATAGTTAAGAGAAAATCATTGAAGGTCTTCGATCCTTATACTGGTAAATATTGTGGTAGATGTATGGTGGTTGTGACTACTATGGTAAAAGTAGCTCATCCTCTCCCCACTTCGTTAACTCTTCTTATGAGAAGGTTTCATGTGTGATCTTTTATAACCAATATAAACAATAATAACCATATCTATTATAATAGACTTTCATATTTTGCATCTAACCATTGTGTATCTTTCCCTGTCTGAACCAGAAGGTTAAAGGTACAACAGCTGCTTAAAATAGAAAGAGAAATGTTCTTTCCACTAAGTAGTTGTAGAAAAGCTCAACTTAAACATCTAAATAGGACCGCAAACATTTTGAAAAGGGAGTTTCCTTGTCTGATAAATACATTTATTTTACTGTAATGTTTTATTTCAGTACTACAGGGCGACAGGACGCAAGTGGGGAGGATTAAAGAGCCCAGGTAGACCTGTCAATAAAGGATCGCAGCGTTCTGCCTTCTGAGACTACAGCTATAGTATCCTGTCCTTGGGAGCTACAGCTAAATGATCTTGTCCTCTGGGACTACAGCTATAGTATCCTGCAGTTACAGATACATGGGCTTCGTACGTAATTGAAATACAAGGCAGACTGGATTTAATGCGAAAAATGGGGAGTGTTATAGCAGGATTGGTGCATTATTCAACAAAGGCGTTTCTTCGATGTTGATGGTTTGTCATTTAAAAGACTTCGTTTAGTTCCATTTTAACGAAAGCTGTTAACTTAAACATTTAATAGGAATAACAGACCCACTCTAAACCAACCAAGGCAAGTAAACTTCTTTCTGAAATAAAGAAGACAGTATTCGTATAATGGATAACAGCATGGAAAGCATTGTAAAGAACCTAAATATTGTTTACGACTACTTTCTCTTATGTAACACACACTGGGAATAAAGAACAGTTTATTACACAGCCCTAACGTTTTTTTCCAGTGGAGAAACGTGTGAACATTGTTTGACCCCTGTGACCACAAACGCATCCACTATGAGGGAAGGTAAGACAAGAATTGCTGACAGGCGGAGCACATCAGTTTATTGATTGTATTGGTGTCACAGCTGCGAGATTTGTGAATATGATACACTAGAGGAAATTAACGAGAGAGCAGAATACACTGGGCGCGTAATATAAAATAAAATAACATACCATATTTTACTCCTGGTATCCGTTATAGGCCAGCTGTATCACGTGTTGCGACATGAAGACATTGGAATAAGATCGCCCTATGAAGAAATCCTGACACAAATTAATACGCATGTCCCATAACGAAGGTATTTAAACTGTAATTTTTTCTTTGGTCGTTTTGTGTATTTCGATGTGTTTGGAGTGAGAGCGATCAGATTGTTGGGTTATAATGAATACATTACTATTGAAACGCATTTAATACTAAAAGGCATTTGTCGTAAAGTATTTGTGTATGCTGTAAACGTAATATACATTAAATTAAGAACTTAACAAGTAAAAAATGCTCATAAGATTCGAATTTTAAAGATACAAGTTTACAGAGCAACAGGGTACCTAATACAACAATAAGTACAAAATATGTATCTTAGTTATAAACGCTGTCAGTAAACTGGTTCAGTGCCAAGCAGCAACTTTAGAAGCGAGGCCAGAGACCAAACCAGCTCTGTGATCATGTGATCCATGTTTCCTCCGCTTCTAAGGCGACAGCTACGTTATAAATAGGCCACATTGACTTTGGGGTTTCTTGATGCAGCATTTGCACAAATCTCTAAGTGTTATTTTGATGTTTTAAAACGGTAAATGTGTATATAATAAATATATAGTCGGTTCGAGTGTAGAATTCAATACTCTGATGTCTTGATGACGTCTTTGATGTTACTTTGAGTCTGCAGCTATAAATTGCTCCCCTGTTGAATGCGATGTTAATTAGTTGGATGCATGCGAACAAGAAAATGAAATCATGGAGGCACTTTGTCAATAATAAAACACAACAACATTCACTAGTATAACTAAAGAAGGTCAGCTATATCTTGGCTTGATTTCTTAATATGTACGTGTCGTTAGCAATTCAGTTATACCTTGATATAGTAAATCAATGACTTTACTTATGTCAATACACATAGTCCCTCCCAACCCCCGGAAAGGTACGTGGCCCACAGGTTTTAAGATAATTCTCTGGAAACGACAGGATACCATTCAGATAGAAAGTTGAAACTTGTCACTCTCATCCCTAGCTTTACAGTCAGATGTTAATAAGACCCACACAGAGGAAGGATTTCCCATGACAAATATAAAAACTGCGAGGGATATAGCTACACAAAGAAACACAGTACTAATAAGCATTGTCGCAGACCGTAGATATTCCAAATAACATGACACACGATCAGTAGATTACTTTTACCTGCCCACCTGATGCGATCTTTTCGACTGTTGTCGTCAAAGTAACTGTACATTGGATGGTAGAAAGATTCTCCCATTATAAATACAGTAACCTCTATTTTAAACTGCTTATATTTCATAGACTTGAAAGCGAATCGGCTTTCACAACAGAGGACATTTCTATTGCACATTATTGAAAATTTCTTCATACACGGTAGTCTATACAAAGGGTCAAAGCACCTCAAACAAGCGGCTGTGGGTTTTCAAGTTCCAGGTTGGGGGGGGAGGGGGCTTCACGACACAATTTCAGGGAACACAGGTCATGTTTGCTACCAGGTAAGATTGACATGACATGCTATTTTCTAAGTTGTACTAGCGGTCGTTGGCTCGCTTTTGCCTAGCGGAGAAGGTCTGTGCCATTCAAAATAGACTATATATGGATTCCATGATTGTATTGGGTGAACCAAAAGACGTGGATATTGCAACATGTTGCTTGATTCTTGTGTCACTGAGTAGGACGATTTCTAAGTGAACACATCTTTCTAACTACAAAATATCCCTCCTTACTTGTAACCCCAACCACTTAAATCAACTCTGTATTCAAATTTATCGAAAACTGCACGTGTCTACTACATTAAACTTTCAGGATTTTGTCTTTCAAATTACTATTGGTGCGTTGTTTTGTGTTTGAATGCGGTTTGAGTATTGTCTGTACAAGAAATCGTTCTAAATCGTTCTAAAAATTGACCCCAGATGCTAAGGAAATAAGTGCAATACTGCATGCTGAAACTTTGGAGCCCGTTTTCTCAAAATGGCTGGCACCCAAACAGTGACATTCAACAGGCTAATGGACATGCCAATTCAACAGCTAGGACAATGGTTCTTATATCAAAATGACCAGGAAACACAGTAACCAGAAAACCACACAATTTACAACCCAAGACTGATTTTGTGGTGGCCCTTGTAACAATATGTGTGCCAGGCAGTAGGTAGCAGGTAGGTTAGTGAGGGACATAGAGTAGAGCTTAGAAGAGGACATTCCATCCAAGACAGATCTGAGCCTGAACTTAACACTTAGCAGGCCAGACATAACTGAGAGGTCACACACACCATTTTAAGTGGCGCAGCACTCAATAACTATATACAAAAGAGCCATAACTCCAAACCATGCATCGTCCACTAGGGTCACCAAGCATGCAGTTGCCCACCACAGCCTCACGTGTAGATTGGAAAAGGTCAGCAGCAGATATTTAATACTGTTATAGAAACTCTAGTGTGGTTAGATGGAGGGTAAGGAGAGAGATAGAAAGGGAGGAGGGAGGTTCCCTGTGGTTTTTCCGCCTGGTAAGCCTGGGACGGCCAGAGGGAGAAAAGGACACAGACGGATGAAGTTTGAAAGTCTGAGGGACACGAAGATTCACTGAGTTTGTAAACCGACCGCCACTCTGATACACACTCGTCGATGAATAAACCTTTGATGGCCAAAGAACATGGGCCCGTGGAGTGTTAAAGAAAGCAGTGGTGCATGTCTCGGTGTGGTGCTGTGGCATTAAGACGGACAATGCTACACCCCTCACAAATCACAAAAAGACAGGGACAATATAGGTACCCCGAAATACTGCAAACAGGTAAATTTACTTCCGTGTTCGAAACGAAACTTGTGAGTGTTTGCGTCGTGTTCTACACAGCATACGGCAAGTTGGCATAGAAAAGTTGGGCACCAGTCTTACAGTGACAATGACAACAATGCTCAAGGATATCGACAGCGACAGCAATAACACCGAATTACCATATTTCCTTGAACAGTTTTCGTTCAAGATTGGTCCGGCTTGCATTCGGTGAACCACAGGAATGACGAACAGACTAACTGGGTGTTGCTTGTTTCTTCTGTCAATGAGTGTGACACAAGGTAAGTTAGTACTTATAATCTCTTCCCAATTTTAGATGTGGTGCCTAACATCATCCACTAGCTGCATCAGTGAACATACAACCTATACAAAAGGCAGAGTTGAATCTCTGAAGAGCATTACCATTGGTCCTGTGCTCTGTGTGTATAGTGGAGATTCTTTATGACTGGTGCAAGCATTTATAGCAACAACTCCAACTGGCGGTGTTACTGAAAGAATTCTTATTTCTGGAAGACATCTTTTTTCCCTGTGCCATGCAGACGACAGGGTGGTGCGCAAAGGTTTAATTAAGAACATGCTTTTGTATCCCCCACAACTGTGCCTCGAAAGGTTTCTTCATATTTTGATCTGTTCTGCAGCAAAGATAACAGCGCTGTGCAGTACGGGGGACAAATACTGGGAAGTACAGGAAGATAAACAGAATAACACCTTCAGCTGCACAGGACTCTCAGCACAGGACACCCTGACATGGAATATTTGGCTGTCTAATGATAGAATCAATTACCTCGGCTCGTGTGCGCCTCGTCCATCTGCCTGTTCGTCACAATCTAAGAACATTTTCATGCCCAGCAGAATGTCTGATGACACAGGCGTGATCCTTGTTAACCCCACCACAAGTTCAGACACGGTTCAGTTTGAACAGGGCCGACTAGTGTGCACAGCAATTGGGTCTGGAGTGCCTGGAGTCGCAGATGGTTGTAGGCTCGACTACATACGTAAGACGTTGATACAAGTTACTTAGTTTCCTACTTTACCTCAGCCGAACAGTTTTTCAATGTTTATACTCACTACAGGTAAATGTACCTGTCCTTGGAAATTATGTTTTGTATAGTATCTGTATACACAATATCGGTAATTTTTCGTATTGTGGTAAATCATACAAAGACGTGCCAATACACAACAGCATACAGAACACAGAAGGAGGGGCAAAATGCAGCTACCCAGTCAACGCTGGGAATATTCAAGGGAATAGTCCAACCGGAAGCGACGTCTTCTAAATCTAGTGATTAGCTTTTTCATGTTTGCAAAAATGAATGTGTATCTATTATCTGTCACTAATAAAAGTGATATTTATAGACTTTTAATTTTTCTGCCTTTGTCTACAGATGCAGGAGAAAGTATATCATGTACAGTTCAGTACAGAAATGACAACTGGACTATGTTTGGACAGTGTACTATAGGAAAAGCCTATTCTGCGCAGAACAGGTACAGATGTGAGTGGATTCAGACTGAGCAGGTGAGCACTGAAGCAATCATGCTTCACGGAAGAAATATCAACCAGCTAAGGCAAGTAGATGACGTGACCTTGTTCAAACTGTGTGACAGGCTACAGAGCAAAATGATTTTTTTCTAAAGATTATTCTTTTAGCATTCTGCTCGTAACCAAACATACTTGTACTTGTTTGTTACTAGATAGTGATATTTTCAGTTAGAGATCTGATTTTTAAAATGTTGCTATGAAGTTGAAGGCACTGGTATTGACTGGAATACGAACGCGAACTATTGGCGTCCGTCTTTTCGTAATTAGATTGGCGAAACACATGCGCGGCAAGCAGAGTGTGTGCGTGTGCGTGTGCGTGTGCGTGCGTGCGTGCGTGCGTGTGTGTTGTGCTCGCACGAGCACGAGCACGATTTAGGTGTGTAGCGGTACATATATGACTGGAGGAACCAGAACTTCCGCTCCCTGGGCTGGCTTGCATGAGCATTCTTATCCCCTGTTCATTCATTAATGGGCCCTACGACCATTCTTATGACCGGAAATGATGATAAGAACGCTCATGCAAGCCAGCCCAGACACTTTGTTATAGCTGAAGCACCTCCGTTGCAGAGTTGTTCTCGAAATCTGCAATGTATACCACACATTTCTTTCGGAGAAGTTGAAGCGTACTGCGGAGGTTCTGGGCAACAAAAACAAAACAAAAACAAAACAAAAAACGTTCTTGGATACAAATATTTCGCCGAGAAATACATATTTGACGTGCGTGATAAGTCGGCGAGTGTCTCGTTCATAGGTCTGTGTAGCAGTGCAGAAGCGTTAATGACGGCAAAGTTATTTTGCATAAAAGTACATTTTAAAAATTGTTTTATGACTATCCTACAAATGTATATGTAACAGTACAAAGGTCGAGAAGTTATTACTAGTAAAGACTTGTAACGACTCGTAGTGATCACTCAAACTGTGATATACGTGATTCTTGTGCGTTCGCTTTCACAAAACTTTAAGAAAAAGATAATTTTATTATTATTTCTAATTACTAGATGGATATGGAAATGGAAGTAAATACAATTAAAATGACTCAATCTTGATCTTGTAGAGCAACAAACTCTCGAAGTCATTTTTAGAAAATTCATGGAAGGACAAAGTTGAGACACTTATAACTTATTACAGTACACTGAGCTACGCAACAAGCTCGACGAGATTTCTTCAAGTAAGGTCTGACGTCGTGCAGCCACTTTGCGTACAAAAGGGAGTCGGGTAGCAAGGCCGGAAGTTCGCTCACCTCCCAAAGTTCAAGGGTCATGTGCATGCATAAGTCTCTGACAGGCCGGATGGTGATACAGTTGAATAATACAGTTAAATGAAATATTCATCATTGAGAAACTTCGGTGTGAAGCAAACGTGTGCCCATGCACAATGCCCTTTTTGTCGTTAGAGAAATTCTTAAAAAAGAAAGAAGACCATTTCTATGTGACAGAACGATTGGAAATTCGTGGGGGAAAACAGCTCTGACAACCCACCCCTCCATTAGCACCCCCTCCCCCTTGCTCCAGCCGGACCACTTTGGTGGTATAGCGGTTAAGGCGTTCGCTTCGCTTCAGAGGCGGGAGGTTAGCAGTCAACGGTCTGGTCGCGTCTGCTTTTCCCGCGGATTTAAGGCACACATGCGCAGACCGCCTTTCGTCTGGCTTAGCGCGAAGACAGGCTTGAACTTAAACATTAAAACAGAAGTCCTACTTAATGGCCAGCCCTGACCTTAAGCTTGATACCACCCCCCCAAAAAAAAATCGAAAATTAGTATGGATATTGAAACTGTCACCTTTTAATATGGAAACCCAATCTCATCACCTCTCAGCTGCCGACCAACACGAATAGCTGTGTTTAGTGCAACTACAACTGACGATGTGTACAGGTCATGGCTTGATCTATAATTATTTGCTGCTATGGTTAGCAACTGGCATTCCCAGCCCATTTGGTACGCAGCGCATGTGTGTCCAAAGTCCATGGGAAAAGCAGACTCACTCCCCGGCTGTCATACCTAACACATAAAAATTGAAATCTAGTAGCTGCCCTGCCAGACGCCTGGTACTACAGGGAACAGTACTAGGACTGGTTGACCCGGTGTCAATATAATGTGACTGGGTGGGACTGAAGGCCGTGAAGGAAGTCTTTAATCTAGTAGTAAACCTAAAATCTTCTCTTAGCCCTCCAAAAAATATAAGACAACAAATGATGCAACTGACAATACAGGTAGTTAATGCCCACACAGATTTTAGATATATCTAAACAATCAAAAATCAAACATCAAAAATTAAAATGGGAATTAACCAGCTAAAAACAGCAAATAAGCTATAGGACAGAGGATACCAGTAAACACTAAAAATAAAAACAGACTACATCAAAGTAAACTAATATTACACAAAGCACCTTAGCGATAGAGATAAGAGAATGTAGGGATGTAGCAGCGGTAGGTCTGACCAGCGAAAACTCCACCACTCCAGCTACTCAAGCCATCATCAGTACGCCAGGAGAGAGGCCATGCAGCCAGCGGGACCACACATAGCCACCACCAGTCCAGGACACCAAACCGCAGACCCCTTCCCTTTCCCCTCACCTATCTCCCTTCCCCTTCAGTGCGAAATCACCGCGAGGTGGAAGCACTTTCCCTCCCAAATCAACAGCAACAACAACTGAAGGCCGTGTTGTGACAGCAGTCCCAGTATATCAGCAGATTCACTTGTCTCAAGATACACCTTCCTGAATGAGCCCAGTTTGTGGCGGGACTTAAGGAACGATCGACAACAAAAAGAAACAAACAAAACAAAACCCCCAAAACAACAATCATTCCACCAAAATTTACGGCAGAGCATTAAAATGTGGTTATACTGCATACATTCGTTATTAACAAAATCTGTTCTAGCTATCACGAACAAACAATAATTAGCTGTATATTACTGAAATATTAGTGTCCCATATTCGTACTATCGTTCACATTACTTTTTAGAATTAGTCCTTTCAGCTTAGCAAATCTTTTTTCTACGTTGAAGATATGCGTGTGTGTGAGAGAGAGAGGGTGTGTGTGTGTGTGCATACGTCTTTGTGCATGTGCGTGCGCGTGCGTGTGTGCGTATGCGTGTGCGTGTTCCCATATTCGTACTATCGTTCACATTAACTTTTAGGATTAGCCCTTTCAGTTTAGCAAATCTTTTTTCTACGTTGAAGATCTGTGTGTGCGTGCGTGCGTGCGTGCGTGCGTGCGTGCGTGCGTGCGTGCGTGCGTGCGTGCGTGCGTATGCGTGTGCGTGTTTTTGTGCAGGCGGGCGCGTGTGTGTGTGTGTGTGTGAGTTGTGCTCGCACGAGCGAGATTTAGGTGTGTGGCGGTACATTTCTGACTGTACTAAGCTATCAAACCCTCATGTGGCTTTACGTGAATGATTGCCTTCAGCAGAGATATTTCTGCACAAAGTTTGACGCCACGTCTTTTGATTCTCAGTAGCTTCCAAATGCCGTATTAGGGCCTTCACTGTCCGAAGCCTTCGGTTCAAATCAAGTATGTTCAGGAAAAGCAGTTCTTTTTGTTGCCGAAACAGTTTCTGAAAAGGGATTTTTATGCCGAATAAGATGTGATTATAGACGAGGGAATTTTTTTCTTTTTTACTGAAGTTATCTCTAACATTAAACACATTAAGAACAAAATAATTATTCTGTTAGTTTTTCGTTTATCACGCGAATTTGTTAGTGCATAATCTCTGCTACTGAAATATAAATATTACGGTACAGTATGACACTGCATACTTCTGTGTTTTCAGAATGCCAGCAGAATAAAAACTATTTTAGGTTAAAGATTATTAGATCTAATGCCACGAAGGTATATTGCGTGGTTTTTCAGTTGTCAGGAGAAACAGTTCTTATCGGCAACACAACGATGTCAGTGGTGGTTCGTACCAGCAAGGCTGTCGCCGGATCGTGTACCCTCACTAGAATGCTGCCACCTGACGGTCAGTATACGTACCAAGTGACTGTTGTTCCTGGTGAAGTGAAAGTCACTGCAAGCTTCAGGGGAAGTAACACAATACGTGAGTGAATAATGCGTGCAACGATTGCGTTAGGCTGTGTGGATGTACGTTTTCTGTGATTCAAGCCACTGAAAGCTTGTAGAACGTTTCCTCTAATTAAATTTGTGTAACGACTTCTTTGTCTTCGGGGTTTCGGTCAGAAAATTCAGTCAATAGTCGAAACATCGTCATAAATAAAACCGAAGATTAATCGGAGTTGAAGACAAGTCCATCAAAGAAGATACACACATCGTCCAAGAGAGCAGATTGAACAGCAAATCTTTTCTCTGGTTTTCGTTTAATTTTTATTGTTGTTTTGCTTTGACAGGTTTTCCTTCCTCTGCGCCCTACCACAATTGTCCACAATACGTGCCTGAAGGGGGCAGTTTAAACTGCACGTGTTCTGTCAGTGACCTGGGCGATCCACTTGGTACGTTGAAATGGAACACCACTCAGACAGTACAACTTGCTCTTTCTAATGCACAGTTCTCGGATTCTGGAACACATGTCTGCCAGCTATTTTGGAACGATACGCTTGTCCAGTCTGTTTATTATGTCCTCCGTGTCGCATGTGAGTACAGATAATCTATTTTGTTTAAAAAGCTCACTTTCAAAAGTATTATGTATGCGTATCTATAACTATATTTTTTGCGTATATATATATATGTATGCCGTTGCGTCCAACCATTGGATTGCAGATGCCCCGGCTGGGGTCTTTGAGATACATGTTTGCGAACTATTGTACATGTAAATATACCCCTATGCAGTTTGTTCAGTGTATACTGTACTAAAATAGCTTAACCAGAGAATTATGCTTATTTTTAAAGCCAGATTTACCGGCATTATGGATATATTTATAAATGCCTGGGGTTACGTAAAATTTAAAATTAAGAAAAGCATGGGAAAAGCTTTTCAAGTTCCTGATAGACCAAAAAGGGTTTGTGGATCTTTACAGATGTTTCATAATTTATGAACGCACATACTAGAATGAGGCTGTTCTGATACATGAACACTTATGTTTACAATTTCTGTTTTAATATGTCCCTTGCAAAGACATCAATACCAACGCGAATAAATAGATGAGAATAAAAACAAACAAAACCTCCAAGTGACCGTTATATTTGCAGATTTTGTGCCGGCAGAGCCAGTCACAGAGAACAACACCACGGCAGTCGTGGTGCTGGCCGTGCTGCTTTCAGTCGTCTTGATTTTATTTATCATCGCTGCAGTCTGTTCCTGGCGACGGGGATGGATTTTGCCGTGTGCTGGTAGCGGATCCTATTTTATGTCATGGTTCATTTTTAACTGTAGTATAATATTCTCGCGTACTTGTTACATATTCCTGAGAGTAATCAAAAATTAGTTCTGACGCATCTTGGGCTAAAATACATCATAAAGAAAAGTTTTGCATGGAAGTCAGGTTAGATACGCGAGTGATTGAAGGATGGCGTTATATAGTCGATGGGTAATATGAATGGCAGAGGGATGGAAGGACACAGAATTATCTGAATGACTGAACGTAATAATTTGTATGAATTTTGTGACCGTCTGATTAAACAGACAAACGCAGTGAGCCATAGCTACAGAATGTGTTATTTTCCAAACGCAGATGCAAATAAAGTGCCTGCAAATCAAGCCCAACCTCGGTAAGTTATATTTTTCATTAGCATGAAACAGTCATACAGTTAACTACCTTAGACTTCGCAAAATAACACTCATTAAAGCAGTAAAACATACTCTGTTTATCTCCCTGTGTATTTTAAGTCTGTAATGTTAAGTTAGTTTTGCTTAAGTTAATATTTAACTTGTCAACAGTTTATAGTATCCTATTTGATACCGATTGATTGAAAATGATTTCCAACAGGTTGCTTATATTTTTCTAGATCTCTTATCTGTTATTTTGTTACAGTTTAGTGTGCTCCCGTTTAGAAAAGTGGGCGTGTTGGTATATTATTATGAGTGATTATGAGCTATCACAGTAAGCCAAGGGATTACGCAAAAGAGATGTTAGGGTTACTTTAATGTGGTGCTCAAGTCGACAGACTCTTTCAGTATAAATGTGTGATTTATACAAAAATTCGGAGGTAAATGCCTTGAAATAAGTTTTATTGTTTAAATGTTTAAACATCATGTCAGGAACGATAATTGACTATGTTATCTACTGACGTGGGTAGGGGAGGAGACAGCGATAAGGAAGGGTAAGGAAAGAGAGAGCGCTGGAATCGTTTTAAGAAACTGCGAGCACCCAGTGTAAACACAGATGACACAAGTATCAGGACGTGGGATCCTAGCCCACAGCCCTCTGCAATGCGTTGAGTAAGCCGTCAGTTTTAACTGGTCATAAAATTTCTTTCAGCAGTGACGTATACGAAGATTGCTCAGTAAATCCAACCACAAGGACATCCAGGACTAGAGAAGGTAGAAACTTTTATCTACATGTTCCATGTCTGTTAAATCAATAGGTAGATTATTTATTTCCCTAGCGATCTGTAAATAATTAATAACCTAATAGTTTTACTTCAAGATGTTTGCTTGCTTTAATTTCTTGTAAAGGAAAGGTAACAACTATTGTTTGAAAACAAATTACCCAGTTTATATAACTAATACCTTCCTCGTTCATTTGGTTTACTAATATCGTATTGTTCTTTTACAAACTTTAGCGAATAATGCATCAACAGAACAATTTTACTCTCTCGTTTTCAATATTTTCCAAATGTTTTTCTGTACCTTGTGAGCCCTTTTGCTTTGCTGGCTTTAAGAAGGATTATCGCCCTTAATTAACCCGAAGCTTAAGAACCGAATCCTGGCAAACGGAATAAGAAGAGTATCCTGGCGATAAACTATTTTTAAAAGCCAAGTCAGATGAAATATTATTTAGTCGCACTGTTTGTTTGTTGTAGGGGGAACAGCTGACGCATATGCTGGATTACGAGCGCAGGACGTAGGAGTGAGATCTTCGTATGAAGGCATGCACCGAGATACCAACATATAGGAAATGGTGCATTCTGAAGGTAGTAA
>SMGT01003800.1:58639-73129 GCA_004794575.1 Lanistes nyassanus
AGCAGTGACGTATACGAAGATTGTTCAATAAATCCAACCACAAGGACATCCAGGACTAGAGAAGGTCGAAACTTTTATCTACATGTTGCATATGTCTGTTAAATCAATAGGTAGATATTTATTTCCCTAGCGATCTGTAAATAATTAATAACCTAATAGTTTTACTTCAAGATGTTTGCTTGGTTTAATTTCTTGTAAAGGAAAGGTAACAGCTATTGTTTGAAAACAAATTACCCAGTTTATATAACTAATACCTTCCTCATTCATTTGGTTTACTAATATCGTATTGTTCTTTTACAAACGTTAGCGAATAATGCATCAACAGAACAATTTTACTCTCTCGTTTTCAATATTTTCCAAATGTTTTTCTGTACCTTGTGAGCCCTTTGCTTTGCTGGCTTTAAGAAGGATTATCGCCCTTAAGTAACCCGAAGCTTAAGAACCGAATCCTGGCAAACGGAATAAGAAGAGTATCTTGGCGATAAACTACTTTTAAAAGCCAAGTCAGATGAAATATTATTTAGTCGCACTGTTTGTTTGTTGTAGGGGGAACAGCTGACGCATATGCTGGATTACGAGCGCAGGACGTAGGAGAGAGATCTTCGTATGAAGGCATGCGCCGAGATACCAACATATAGGAAATGGTGCATTCTGAAGGTAGTTAGTAAATTCTTTTAGTCTGAAACACAAGGTGCATATGTTAGCCTGTCAACAGTCTGAACTGCAATAACTTGTTACGAGCTCTAAGCAAACTGATGTGTAATTACAGTACTGGACTGGCGTCAGTAATGTTCTTAAAATCGTGACTATATTCTGTTTGGCATTATTACAAGGGTGAAGGTGAAGGTTGTTCTAAACAGAAACATATTTTAAAAGCCCTGCCAATTCCGACAAATGATGCTAAACAGGCATGGAAAACGGGGAAATTTTTTCGATCAACCATTTGCGGCATTTTTGTTTAGTCTCTATCGATTTCTTCAAATGACTGATACCTCACCGTAGAAAATTTCGAAATTTTAAAGCTCATATAGTGAAGAGCATCTAACACGAGTCTTGACTGCAAGAAAATCGGTTAACACTACTTCATTTCGAGTTTCTAACTGACATGCCATAGTCTGATTTGGTTATGACGGATATCAGCGATTAAGAGCACTTTTATTATTATTTTGCCATAAAACTGGTGTTAAGCAGACTGTATTGTATTATTCACTCCAAGAAATGTGTAGTCCACTTTCGGAAATGTCTTGGTTACACAATTCGGAAAAAAATTTTCAAACTGACGCCATTGTAGAGTACCGAAATATTTCAAAAGGATTTTCACTCCTATTAATTAGCTTAAGTCGTGAAAATGACACCAAATTCTACGATGTTATCGACCTTTATGAGTATGATGTAATGCTAAAACACGATGGATGAAGACGAGAAAAGTTTTCCATGCTACACTAACCATTTAAAAAAAACTCAAATGGACGGACTTATTTTTAATCTGTGTAATGTATTCTTTGAATAAAGATAACTATTTTCACAACTTTCATCTCATCTGGAAAAGATTTTGTTGATGTACTTGTTCGCTTCAGTGATGGCGAGCAACAGCAAACCAGAATGGAGAGAAGAACCCCACTATATCAACAAGAACCCCACTATATCAACAAGAACCCCACTATATCAAAAAGAACCCCACTATATCAAAAAGAACCCCACTATATCAAAAAGAACCCCACTATATCAACAGATAAGGAATGCGTGATGTTATTTCCAGTGATTCTTTGGTTTTTTATAGACGCCGTTTGTTTGTTGTTTTTTGCTTAGTACAACACTTTGATAAATGTTCGATTATGTTTTATCAAGTTAGTGAGTGTGTACGTCATATTCCATGTACAAAGTAAAATATAATCTGAAATTAATTTGTTTTAACTGCCTGAAACAATATTCAAAATAGCAATGACTGCTATCGTCACACTGACTAGAGTTTCCTTGAAATAGTGTAGATGGGTATCCATTGTTCTTATATATACACCGTTCTGTTCATAAAGGGTTTGCATATGTGACTGTACATGACTGCATTGATTAGTTTTCAGTAGTGTTCATGTTTACAGTGGCATTCATTGTTTAACGAGAATATACACACTCAGACCTTGATTTGTATACTATTTCCACCATTCTTCTACACTTCAGTATGTGGACAGTATGAGGAATTCACTAGCGGTTTCCACAGGCTTCGCAGCAGTGAGTGAGCTAGTGAGTGAATAAGTAGGGTGGCTGGCTGGGTGGCTGGGTGGATGAGTGGGGTGGGATGGATGAGTGGGGTGGGGTGGGGTAAGTGAGAGTGAGTGTGTGAGTGGGAGGGACGGCGGGGGAGGTAGTGCGATGGCGAAAGGAGGAAATTATTCTTTCACCCCTTATCTCCCCCCATACACACACATCTCTCTCCGCAGATTCATACATGTGTGTGTGTGTGTGTCTTTGTGCCCACGCCTCTGTGGTACTGAGCGCGTTTGTGTGTGTGAAAAATAAATCAATAACTGATCGAAAACTAGAAGGCGATAAACACAAAGACAGCGACACAGAAATACAAAAATGTATAAAGACGCACGTTTTTTTTAAACCTACAGATAGAACCAGAGACGTACGCACCGAAACCCCATGAGATAGTAAAAATCGTCTTACACTATTGAGCAGTTATATAAAATAATCATAAGGCAACGTGCAGCAACTTTTGCAAAATATATTGACAGAAAAATTCACGAGCTCCATACTGGGGTTAGCTTGTTTCAAAGTCTTTCTATTACTCTGTTGGTTAACACTTTATTCAAGTTGTAAACATTTTCTGCTGCTCTTTATATTTTTACATTTACACACTTTTGTAAATGGTGAAGAGTACTAAGGTCGTGCATGAGGAGCCTGCGGGCCTACCCTAGTGGATATCAATGCTTTGTAAATCACACGTTGGGCATGCTTTTCTTCGTTATTGGTGCAAGCCCCCCCAGAAATAAATGACCTTGCTGCTTGGGTATGTTTTATTCAATAAACTTTCATGAAATAATCAAATTTGATCTTTTTGTGTGAGCAAGCGATCTGTGAGAAGATTAAAGAATGATACAAAGCATAGGTGCCTATTTTCAAGCTAGCTGTAAAAAAAAGCGGAAATCTGGTAATGAACTTCAGTCCCTGCAGAACACTCAGCAGTCAGCACAAGATCTAAATTCTCAGTAATGCCAAACAATAGCACTTATCTATTCTAGCTGTCCCTTTATCCGTAAGTGTGGTTTGAAAGAAACGTCGTTTAAAGTTCCTCGGGAAACTTTCTGTATTTAAATAAAGTGAAAATTGGCCCGCACGACTTCCTCAATGCGAACGAGAGTGACGCAATACAGTTAAGCGTTTTAAGTTGTTTTTTTTTTTAAAAGAAAGCTGACTCCAATAAATCTTTAATCCATAGTGTTCACGTCTGAAATAACCAACATTAGTAAGCATAGCAGCAATAATGGACAACATTTTGCATGTCATCGTACTGTACCTGGTTTCCGTTTAAACCAACACGTTAAATGTATTATAACAAGGGCTCAAATCAGAAACACAAATGTGTTTTCCATGAGTAGTTCTAGAAACCAAGCTAAACTATAAATTGGCGGAATTACTTAAACGAGCGCGAAAACGTTGAAAAATTACATGTTTTTGTCTCTAGATACATTTACTACATCAGTGGAATATTTTCAACGCTCATGAGCGACAGAACGCACGTGGCGAGGCTCGAAGAATCAATAAAGGGTCGCAGTATCCTGTCCTCTGGGGTTAACTACAGCTATTGTATCCTGTCCTCTGGCGCTTCAGCTATAGTATCCTGTCCTCTACGGCTGCAGATTCTTATAATGCTGAAGGATTTTCCTCTAAGGGATTCTCCGAGTTGATTTTTACACGAATTCTTTTGTGTAACGGTGATAACGTACGCGTTTCTGCGTTCTGCAAAACAGGTAACGAAACAGAAATAAATATCTCTTAAAAACGGTCGACTTTGAACTTTTTATTAATTTAGCTATATACAGACGAGTGAAACTAAGCGACCTAATGGTTGAGTGAGTTAGTGAGAGTGACATTGTGTATGGGTTCACAAGAATGTGCGTTTAAATGCCCAAGCGTGTGTGCGAACGCACTCTCTTATGAACACTCGCAGTCGTGTATCTCGATAAACTTTGCGATTCCCAGGCATCGATTAACTCTTGTAACTACTGTCAAATTAAGTGAATGCATTGTCATTCTTAAAAATCATTGCTGTGCTGATTTATATATAACTATGTAACAATATGCGTGTTAGGCTGTAGGTAGTATGTATGGTATGTACGGGGATAGATGCAGTACAGATCAGTATAGAATTTTCCCAAGTAGGACAGGTCTAGGAACTGACTTCCAATCCATTCAACAGACTGCACAGCAGACTTACATGCAAAGTCAGAAACACTATGGTGAGATGCCCAGCACCCGGTCACCCATGTGCAGACACGGCATAATCTAAAACATTCAATGTCCACAGAAGTCACTCAGAGCACAGCTGCCAATCAAAGCCAAATGTGCAGGTCACGGGAATTTAAACTTTAACATCTACGTAAGCTATATAATTCTTGGAAGGACCATTGTAAGCGGAGACCGACCACCAGATGGAGATAGCAGATGGGTACGGAGATCGATAGACAGAGAGAACCAGACTTGCCGTGGATGGGACAGAGTAGCGAGGATTGGGGAAATGAAAAAACTTCCAGGGAATGAAGTAGGAAACTGTCGCGCCATGGAACAAGAGGACGAATTAATAAAACTCCCTTGCAGCGTGTCAACGTTGGTGGTAGTTGTGGTGTGGTAAGAGGATCGTGTTACATTCACCTTTGTGGCGCCGTGACGTTACATTCATCTTTGTGGAATCGGCGTAATGCTACATTCACCTATGTGGTGGCATGACACTATATCAACTTGAGGCACTGTCACAATTATTAACCTATTATATAACAAACTTCCTTCTCTTACGCTTTTATGGTTTTCTCAATTTGCAAATCTCCCTGAATCTTTTCCGAGTCAAACATTATAGACCGTTTTTCAGCAGTTGACACACCCCGAAGACCACTGTCACCAATAAGAACATCCTTGATGTGAGTTTCACACGTTCGGACTGAGGTACTCGAGTCTAATTTCCCTTCAACTGATCCAATAAAATCACCTCAATAGTTTTTTCCAGTTTTTTCTTTCATAGCTACAAGTTTTCCACGGTCGTGATAGCGTGTTTTTTGTAGCTGCTGTTGGGAGGAAAGACTGCTTTGTGTGTGGCAAAGTCTTCGAAGCAAAACACTATGGTGTCACGGGCCGCATGACTAGATAAAACAGAATTTTTCTTCCGCAACAGATGAACTAAAGCAAAGTAAAAGAACAAACATAAAGCGAAAACGACTTTATTTAGACTCGAACCTTTTACTTCCTTGTCGCAGTATTTAACTGTACTGCACTTTATCCTCATAATCATTCTTCAGTGTTAGTTGTGTAGCCAAAGCTAATTCGCATGTGAGTTCCAAATCTATCTGCGACATGACTTGCCAAGTGATATGTATTTATTTGGTCGTCTTCGTTATATTAACACCTATCCGCGGTAAGTAATTCTTTCTTTATCCACGCAGAACTGAGGAAAATTTTAAAAAATATATATATAATTCCAGCCTTTTGGGGAAGGCTACTTTGGGCTAGATTAGCAAACTCGGTCTCTAAAGTGTATATTTATCACTCTGAAACGCTGAAACTCTGATGACTTTGACAGTCATAATTATTTTTAAAAGGGATGGCTAAAACATGATTGCTATATGTATACGGCGGAATGCAGACAAATATGCACAATACAGTGGTAAGATAGACGAAAACTAATAAAAGGAAACAACAAATCATATTAATAATACATATTTTCTGGAGACGTCAAAGAGTTTCGGCCATGCTGTGTGTTAGATCAATAGATTATCTGCACCAAGTCATTTGTTCCATATTATGTGTTCTGTGCAGTAAAAATCTTGTGTTTAAAGTGTTCGGAGCATAATTTAATAGAATTGGTATTCAGGGCAGTCACAGATGTATCTCGCTTTTTAACCTGTCTTCATCTTTCCTTGCATCAGGGAAGTTTTTTTTCAATAAAATCACATATATCTAATGCACAGCTAGTAGGTTCAGAACATACTAACGTATATATATATATAGGACTGTATGATTATATTTACGTACCTATAGAGTGCTCCGTTCTCTCCAACGTACGGGGTGAGCCCATGAAACAAAGGATTGTTTTCTTTATTTCAAAATTTTAATGGTCGTCAAGTTTAGGGTCCAGCATATTTTTCACGGGACAGTTCTGACAATCTACTTACTGACTCTCTGTCACAGACTCAGTCTGACGGTCTGCTCTCACACACACATCATCATCATCACAGCACAGCACAGCACAGCATAGCAAAGCAAAGCACAGCAAACACACTGACATGGAAAAACCTGCAGCCTTTGTTTACAAACACGTGCGGACCTCTTATCGATAACCTGACACAATGTTAACTTATTTTTGACTGCTAGTATGAATAAACAGCTAATAAACAGTATTCTGCGAAGTTTGACCACACGCTGATGGCGGAAGGCTAACATACAGCAAAACAGTGCTCACATCAGGAAGTCAGACTGCTGAAAATGGGGACCAAAGTCACCCGTCCGCCCACCGTAAACTTCCTCCGCCCGTCGCATGCTGCCATTCTTCAGCTAAATATAGAACTCGGCAGCCCCCACCGTGACGATGGATTTCAATGGTCTATCGTGATCCGTGATGCGGCTATTTGTATACTTTATAATTAAATAAGGATCGAGAAGTCACGAGTAGAATTGCGCGAAAATGAGAATCTGAGCTAAGAGGAAATACGCGAGATACACGCGTTTCCTTTAAATGTAAATGCACATTTTCGAGTAGTGTGGTCATAAAAGGCAATAGAAAAATGTAGAAGAAACTAAAAGAAACCAGGATCAAAGTGGAAATCATTTTTCATAAGCCTCGGCATTACATTTAACACTGTCTGTTGTAGGAAAGCGAGGTTTGCGTCTCCAAAAGCGTTTTTATTATAGCTCTGCTACAGAGGATAGTTTTACTGTTTCTCATCCGGATCCAAATACAAGCCTCATTCCGAATTCAACATCGTCCTTTTTTGTATCTTGAAAGCTAATCATATTTTTGTTGTCTCACAGCTGAACTGCGTAACTGCGGACCAGACCAGCCTCTGGTTGTAGAGGAAAACACGCGGAATTACGATATAATCTGTGAGAACATCGACGTGGATGCTGACGTGGAGTGGCTTGTGAACCGCACAGTGTCTGGCGTCACGGACATCTATTCTGTCGTGTGTCCCTTTTATTCTACAACCTGCAGACCTGATCTCCAGTTTGCCACGTTCTCTCGGCCTACCAGCAATGTGTCCATTGCAAGACTCGCGCAGGTCAGAAGGGCAGTCCTTGGTTTAACAACCATCACTTGCAAAACAACTCTATGGCGGTATTTCAGAAGCAGCTGCGACATTGCTATTATCTGTAAGTACTATTAAATAAAATTAATATAAACTAATATATCCCTTTCTGAAAATGTACACTCATATCCTAATCTGTTGCGTGTTGTGACATTACCCTTCGTTTCACTTAACTGTCACCCTCCTCCCATCATGCACCCTTCCTTCCACTGTCGCACGGACGACCAGCTAGGAGTGCACGTCCCAAACGTCTACAGTCTTCTGTAGTTCGTTGCAGGTGGTGGCCGGCTTAATCGTGCAGATAATTACTTTGCTCAATGACTAGTCTAGTGGCGGTTTGGAACTCTTCTCTCTGTCACGTGTCTGCATCGTTCGGTGACCCATTGACTGTAGCGCGCTCCACTCATTATGCTGACATCTCGCTGGCACCTATGTTCCTGATCCCGGTGCGCTGCTGCATCAGAGGCGCGCGTAAGAAGCAGGCCTGTGGTTTACCCCCGCTCTGTGCCCCTCTGTCTGCGATCTCGCTACATTGCTACTCCGCTTTCAGTGGCCGAGATTCTAGAAGTCCGGTGCACAAGCAAGCCCCAAGGTCTGGGCAGAAGATGGAGCAAGGCTTCTCTTGTCTCTCTGGTCTCTGCTTCTTTTTTGTCTTCCTTGTTGGCTCTGGGTTCCCAGTTATATTCCTCTCTCTCTCTCTCTGCAGCGCCCTCTACTTCACGTGATCTATCCCCCCTCACGTGGCCCCACCGTCACAGACGGCCTCAGGCGAATGCCCAATTCACGACCTGTTGACAAGCGCTAGCTCCAATGTTTGGGTTACTCGTGCTCACCGACCAGCTGTCGCGAATGTAATACTAGTTTTGCTGACATCGTCATGTCAAAACCTGGTGAGCACACCGTCTAGCAAATCTCGCCTGTCCAGTGTCGTCTAGCGTTTGATGACTCCTCAGCTGCTGTTCTGTGCGGGGAACCAGAACCTGTCAATCCTGCATGAAAGCACTTGAGAAACTAAATTAAAAAGTCATTGTTTAGCTGACATGAAATCTTTATATGAAATACATCTGAGTACATTTTTGCTTATTCACAGACCCACCCCAGGTTTTAAATCTCCAAATAAATCAGTTGGACGAGAGGATTGTGTTTGTAAACGAATACGACACCGTTAACATCTGGTGTCACGCTGACGGGAGACCAAACCCAGCCATGCGCCTCGTCAGTAATGATCAAGTTCTGACCAGCAGACCTCAGGCAGCGTTACTGATGCACGATGGGAGAGTGGAAATAAACTACACCCTACCTGGCATTCAGTGTGAGGCGTCAGGTGACTACAGGTGTGACGTGGATAACGGTGTGGGCCAAAGCAGCCAGTCTACCAGGTTACTCGTGAAATGTGAGTAATTACAGATGGGTAGTTCATACTGTTCTTAAAAGTTACCTTCATTGTACTGATCTTTAGCTGTATCCGGCGTAGCATGAAGTTAGGGCACTAGATAACGCGTGAAGTTGTCTCATATCCTTTATAAAGACGAAACATTCTCGCGCAATATGCTGTTCCACATAAAACTGCAAGATGTACAAAGTCGTTGGAAGTGTTTAGTCTGTCCTAATTTACGGTTCCTGCAAAAGCGCACTCGTTACTGCATTTTTGTGGGAACTAGATGGGCTTCTCAAAAATGAAAGACGAAGCATAAGTGCTTGAGAAATACTCTTCTACTTCACGCTTTACCAAGTATTTTATATTGTAAACACTTTCCTATGAAACATAAAGTAGTAATTATTTATTTATAATATCACCATGTAACTCATGAACGTGACCTTTTCCTGCAGGTGGCCCCAGAGAAACGGCAAAAGCATCAATGGAATCTTCAGTGCTACCGCTTTTAAACTTAAAAGACAAGGAAAAACATTTAGCACTCCAAATGACAGCATATCCTATGCCTGTTGTTGTTAATAAGACTTACCTAGGAGAATTTAGGAATGACGCAAAAGCATTGACAAAAGATATTATCCAAGAATATTGCTCGACCAATGCTTCTGCACCAGCATTAATTACCTGCAACATTACTGTCAACAATCTGACATCTGTTGACAAAGGATTCTACAGTGTTGTATTCAGCAATGGACTAGGCAAATTGTCTTTTACCTTTGAGATCCGAGATACTGGTAAGGTGTAATCCACTAAACCTCCACAAGACTTTTAATTTGTTTCCTTTTTTATCTTAGACCAAATGGCAGGGTATAGGTAACAAACACAAACAGAAGAAATTATGAGAAATTATGCGTGAATAGTGTAAAGACTGGCAAAGGTAAAAAAACAAACTAATATTATTTATATTTTAAGCTATGTACCTGTAAAACATATAGTTACATTACAGACTTAAAAAAAATAGAAATGCCTCATATTAACCTTTTCTCAATTAACCAGCAAACTAACAAATTTGTTTTCTAACTATACCTTGAAACCCTTCCATTGTATTGCCATAGACATAACTACACCTTCGAAATACACTGTGTATTGCAAATTTGACTTCCCTGGATTATTTAACTACTTTTTAATATTTTGTTCATGTTTATATTCCACTTTCTCCTCAGTAGATCTTCCCTACATATTTAAAGCGAGATGACATTTTCTTTTAAGATATCAGATCTGACGTTTACGTTGCTGGTATTGTTGGGGGCGTTTTTGCCACACTCATTGCATCTGCCATTGTTGTCACGTCAGTCCTGGTTTGGAGGCACAGGAATGGTAATCACCTTTTTAGTTCTGTATACTCTGATTACAGCTGGAACTATAAAATGAATAGTTTTGCATGATCACAGCCGTAAAAAATACTCAACAGTTTTTACCCTGCAAATTTAATTATTGGTCTTTTAATTCCAATGCTTTGCACTGTATTTTAAAAAATATTGTGGCGGATCGAAACCAGTATGTATGTCCCAGAATTCAAACTTCTTCTTCAATAATTACTTGAATTTTTACCTCAGCAACTTTTAATTTTACTTTACGACAAAAAGTTGGTAGATTTGGATTATATAACACAAAAAAGAATTTTACTTGAAATGTTATATTCTGCAATCCTCAAAATATACTCATACTTTGCATTTAAAAATTGTTGAATATTGCTAGTTGAATCAAATGTGACTGCTTTGGAGATAGCAAGATTTATTTCGCATGTAGTAAGAAAACACTCTTATGTCATGAAAATGTAAACTTTCTAAAAAGTTTTCCTTTTTAGAGACTGGAGAGTGTTGGAATATAACTATGAATTTTAACTTTCTTTAAACAGGAAAGTCTTGCAACAAATCATCGTGAGTACCCAAGAATTTTAGAAATATGAACATACCTGTTTGGATTCTAAAACAATTCTAGAATATATTGTTGTCAATAGGAAAGAAAGCCGTATTATTAGAATTACAAAATACATAGTGCATTATCCTTACTTTTTTGCATTACTCAGTATGCTAAATTTATAGTTACTTAAGACGTAGAGTACTTATAAACTTGTGTGTACTTTTCTCTTCCTTTCTGGCTAGCGAACATTTTGAAAATTAACAATATAAAAATATTTAAAGTATCGTAAGTTAATTTCCTATTTTATGAATAAGCGGCTTTCTTTAAATTATGCAAGGAATACAAACCATATCTAAATGACATAGCTGATGCAAAATGAATTTCAGTCGGTAAAAAACTTTTTAAATAATTTTTATACATATTGTTGAAAGTGCTTTTTGAAATCTTGTTTATTTACAGTCTTAATAATACTTAAGTTGTATCAGTATTCTGATTTACTCTAAGGAATCAAAGACAAACTGTTCAAGTCAAGGAATCAGGTAAGTGGTTCTTTCTAAATATAGCTGCCACTGATATATTTTCTTAAACCTCTAAAAACTTTAGAAGCACTGGGGTAAAGTTTTAAAAGTTAGGCGAACTATGTGCACTCACACAAATCAACACAATGTGAATCCCCCTTGTGTTGTACAACTTAGTAATGAAATAAACTGAGCTGTGATCTTTAGAAACTTAGGCAGTTTTTGACGAATATAATGAGAGAATTTATTGTATCTATTTCTGTGACTGCGTGTGTGTAGATTTTTTAATCAGCCAAAAATATTGGCTTTGGTTGCAGCAAATGACTATGATGAGCTACGAATGGGCGAAACATCAGTGAGATCAACATATGAACAAATATTTGACAGGAAACGTAACAGACAGGACGTTTCCCCCCAAAACGCACTGTCTACAGGTAATCGGAAGAAAAAATTTTTAAAAGCGAAAGAAATAATGTGATAGGGTAGTCACAAAGCCAGAACAAAAATCAATCACGTGCATGGGTTGATCAGCAGAAACATGCCAACAGCAAGTGTGACGGCCGCTAAACTTATATTTTTATCGTTGCGCTGACACCCATGAGTATCCGGGGAACCCTCACAGCGCACTGATAGAGCATCGGACCCTCGTGTCGAGGTTGTGGGGTTAAAACCATGTGTGGTCGGGGATTGTGTCCATGAGTTCAAACCGATGTGCAGGTTTCATTTGATCCTCCTCCAAACTTTAAACACTTACCGTATTTCTTAAGTATAAGTTAAAAGATTTTTCGCTGCATAGGTTAGTAATAGGACGTCGTGCACCCTAAAAACCTAACAACAAAACAATCAGTATAATATTCTTTTACAGCGCCTTGCCTTACAATAAAAGGTCCCATCACTGTGATTCTTTTGATCTCCGTGCCTTCTGGATCTTCTGGGAGGGTTAGAAAACTCCAGCAGATCCCTTCAACTGTCTCGGAAAACAGTGAAAAAAACACCTTGTAATTTTTATTATCAAAGCAGCGTGAAAAGATTTGGTTTCTTTCAGGTGTTGCTAACGTCTATGAAGTCGTTGACTGTAAACACACTGAAGAAACAGCACGTGAGCAGCCGGTGATGTATGAAAACGTTAAAAAAAGTAAGTGCATATAGTCTATTTAACACGCCTGAAATCGTGTCATGCTATGACATTTATGTGGAATAAAATTTAAATTGTATGATTTATTTTCAAGAAGTAAATTACTGTGTGTTGCCATCCATTGCCGGGTGGGAATGCATGAGCGTTCGTTATCGTCTCTTCCTTCGTAAAGATGCACGTAAATTACCCAGTCTGAACGACCTGACGATGTCGCGTGACTGCAGATGCAGTCGTTCAAGCAATGCATCTCAACGTTGTTTTTTGGGGGTGGGGGGGGTTGTGTACTCACATGTACTTCTTAACGACAGAAATGATTATCTAGTCTGTAGTGCCTATATGAAAGTCATGTATAATGGAAGACCATAAAAAATCATTTATGTTCAATACCAGACACATAAAAAATATTTACACTACTGAATGGGAACAATTCAACTGTGGTATTTCATATCTATTCCAGTATTCATAGCTCCATAGCCATAGCTACAAAGGCACACTTTTGTTACTTAATCTGGTCCTTTTATCTGGTCTTTTTCAGGACACGAATACGAAAACTTTGCAGTCGTTACTTGTGACACTTGAAAGTGTGGAGCCTTCTACAGAAGGAAAATAGCCAGCTGAACAATTTCTCTGAATGACTTTCAAACCATCTGAAAATATTTAGAGAATTTTTTTTATTATGAACAAGTACTTGTTTGGAGGTGGGGAGGGGGAGAAATAACAATCGATGAACTCAGTTGAATTTTGAAATAAATTACATATAGTCTGTTATGCTGGCTGCTACGATGGAATAAAGAGACGTATATTGCATTTCTGTGGTGGCTTGCATGAGCGTTCTTATCTCCTGTTCGTAATAACGGAGAATGCTCGGAAAATGTTTTCGCTCAACGTTGAGAGCATTGCAAGTGTAGGAAGCCCTTTAGTTTGGCACTTCTGCCAGTAATAAGCGGTTTCTTAAGAGTACATTTTGTTAGCATTTTGAATGTGGATCTTCAGAGAAATGTTACTTAGCGTTCGTAAACTGTTTTCAGTGTCTAGAGCAGTTTGTTCACATGCGTGTTGCCGTGCGAATGCTCGCGTGCGCGCGAATGTGTGTGTGTGCGCGTGCGAGAGCCCGCGTGTATGTGACTCTATGTATGTCTGCGTGTGTTCACGCGCGCGAGCAGTGTGTGTGTGTGTGGGGGGAGGTGGTGAATCGGTGTGGTCGATGCGTGAGTTGCGTATGTGGTGTGCGTGGAAACTTACAAAGACTGTTTGTAAATAAAAGCCGTCATTAAGATGTTTTGTGCGAACTCTGTGTGTGCGTGCGTGCGTGCACGTGTGTGTGCCAACGCGCAGTCGTGCTCGCCACTACCCTCAGCAAAGGTCAGGCGATGTTTTGAGGTTTTAGTACGCCTGGTTTCTGTGTTGCAGTCAACTGTTCTTCCATGAAAACTTTGGGGGTTTTTTTTGCCGCACAATATTCGCTGGGACTTTTGAGAAAATGGGTTTGATTTGTGCCGCAAAGGCAAGCTGATTTCGTGACACCCACCATTTACTCCTCATTGTGTAGGAATGTGCATTTTGAGGAATCCGATTTTTAAGCCGGCCAGAATATGAAATGGGGTTTCCAAGCTGCTGTTGAATAAAGGTGCTGTGCGAGCAGTTCATAAATAATGCCATGTAAATCTAACAGCAAGTCGGAGACACCACAGTCAGAACTAACTGAACGGCCTCGGACGAAGTCTCAGCCATTGAACGAAATGCGTTGAGGGTTAGTTGTTCTATTCGTTTTGGTATCATGACGTTTCCAATGTTTTTGTAATACCGTTCCTGCCCTGCCAGGCCTTGGTTCATGTCACGTGAGCGCACGCTGCATCTTTGACAATGATTGTTAGATGTACACCCTGTCACATGTCACCCTAGGCTATTACCTGTCACTCCTAGGTAAGCCTTTTAGCTCCTCCCTTTGTAAGCTAGCAGGGGAGAGATACGTCATCACCAGGTTAATCGCTCCGCCCTTTCCGAACACTTAGTTAGGGGTAATGCTAC
>SMGT01003800.1:81173-93167 GCA_004794575.1 Lanistes nyassanus
CACCCACCCACCCCAAGGAATTGCAACTGTTCACTACAGGTATTATATAACTGTTAAAATGTGATATTTCTTGCTGCTTTCAGACTGTGCCTAGTCTAATAAAGAAACAGTTGAGCATCTCTGCAGGAGAGTAACTGGAGAACAATACTTCTCTGAGCAGAATCACTATAGAAGGTGAAGAAATCTTGTGAGAAGAACTACAAGATGGCGGAATATCTGGGTGAGCTTTTGTCCTATACTTTTAAAACAGTTGATCATGTTGCAGGGCTCCCAGCTATCGGTACAAGATGACTGGGACGTGGGTAAGAGTTGTTTAAACCATAGTCCAGAGTCAATTTAAAGGATATAGGGACAAGTGTTCAGGCACAGTGACATGGTCTGTTGACATTCAGCATGCAGAGTTGCTTGGTGTCACTATGGTATATGGAAAGTTCTGTTGACATGCTTGGACATTGCATCTTTGTTGTTCCCATGGGTGAAACACGTTTCTTATTATGCCAGAAATCCTTATTTCTGAAACCGAACTAAGAAATTCAGATACTGACCCCATGAAAAAACTGTTCTTTTCTGGTGTTCATTGGGCAACCTCAGTTTCTTATGTACATCTTGTTTCAGATTTGTAGGCACAGGCACAGTTATGGTCATAAAAGAACATAATTAGCTGGTTGTAGGTCGGGTTGGGAAGGTAGCCCTAATAGAGAGGTAATTTATATAACATAATGGGTAAGTGCTGTAGGTCGAAAGTAGTTCAGCTGAGTGACATTTGACTTTCTAGGTACAGGTATAATTATCAAGAATTTGAAACAGTGAGGAAGTACTTGCAACTGTAGAGAAGTGTATATAAAAACTGTGCATACTTGGTAATTTGCAAGCTGGTATAAAAGTATAATTAACAATTTTTCTGTTTAAACTCTATGGTCTCAAATCAAAAGCAACATAACAATTGATATTCTTTTTTGCCTTTTGACAGTGACAAAAATATTCCTTTACATGGAGGTTATGCAGAAAAGTTTTTTTTTTAAACATGAGGGCATGCATGATGTTGATTATACAAATAGACTGAATTATCTTTGACTATGCATGTATTGTGGGATAAAAAAAGACTAAGGTGTGATAAAAATGAGTTGTACAACATAACCTATGTTGTCTTTTATAACTACTCAAGTCTTACATCCCTTCCATTTGAATATTTTTCCAACAAGCAGAAAATTTTAGGAAGAAATTCACTCATCCTGTTAGGTTGTCACTTTAAAAAAAAACTATTAACATTTGCAATAATCTGCCCACTATACTGTCAATGCAGAAACGATAAATGTTCTCAGCCTTTGTAAGCAATCATTGGAGCACATTGCTGAATAAGCACTTTTTTTTTAAAATCACAAAATACAAAGCATAGAGTGGGAAAGTGAAGCCTTAATGATGATGCTGAAAAATAGTAACATTAACCATACCCATACACACCTTTTTATCAATATCATCATCATTTGTTATTTTTTAAAAAACCAGCGGCAGCAACAGATGTCAACTTAATTCTGAAACAAGTGAAGCGATAATCTGCAATGATTTTGACCATCGTCACAATTGAAACTTATCTTTGACCAGAACTAAATTTATTAAACTAAAAGGCTCAGAATATCCCCTGTTTTCAGGCTCACTTTTATCTTCTGTTATGTTTATGTCATTCACTGTTCACAGCAGTATGTCAAAGCTGGTGTGTCTGTCTCACAAGTCACACCACACCGTCTTTGTACATCGTACACTACGTATGTTGCCTCAGGTACATGTTTTGCCTTGTCTTAAGAAACTGTGCTCCTTGCCCACAATGTTCTACAATCAAAAACATTATATCATTTAAGAAATCTACACTGTTTTAATTCAGCAAGTAAAATTTTTGTTAAAAAACTTTAAAAGTATTCACTTCCCAAGCCCACTGGATATCAACGTCAGGCTCTGTCATCGGATCACAACTACCTGCAAACGGACAAACACTGGAAGAGGCAAATTACCACATGCTGACACCATGACTTACTTTAAACCTGCCAAGCAGCAAACTGTTGGAAAAACCCTAAGTCTAGTGAAGTCGGAAAAGGGAGTAGCTGAAGGAAAAAATGAGACATTTTAGTGATTTTCATTACAATGAATAAAGTCCATTTTAATTAACCTGTCTTTTGTATATACTTGTTATGTACACATTTTCTGTTTCTAAATTTAGATCTTGCTGCCATCAAGCAAGAGTTCATGGAGGAAAACCAGAAACCAGAAATATACATAGATGAAGCAATGGATGATTTACTTGAGTGGAAGAAAGTCCAGGAGCCATTGATCAAGAATGAGATGTCAGGTAAGTGAATGCATAAGCTGGAGCACTTACACAACCTTTCATTTTTATGCACTGATCTTTCAACACCATAAGGCTAACTGACCATAAACTGACCCATTGAGATTGTCACAAGACCAGACCATGTAATGATATAGCTGTTTAAGTTAAAACCCATTCCCATTGCTCTGATGAAGGTACAGCTGGATATTTGATACAGTTTCAATGCTCTCAGGATAGTTTTACAGAGATTTAAATTTTAAACTGCAAGTGTTTCATAAGCAAGGGATGTCACTGGTGTTTTCGTATACAAGAATCATTTTTCTATAATAGATTTCTCTCCCTTAAACCACAATGGTACTATTGAAATCATGTGACATAGTTCTAGAAAAATGGTGAGTTCCAACATACAAGTTACGTGATTTTCAGAAATGAAAGCACTGGAGATATTTGAAAATCTTTCGTCCGAGGATGAAGACGATGTTCTTACCAACCTCAATGATGCCGACGATGAAGGTTTAGTATTTTCGTCATGTCCTGCGACAAAAAGATTGAAATTAGATTTGGGAAAAGAAGAGGTGACGGAGAAGCAGCTGGTGAACAAGGAGATGGTCAGTGACAAACTGGAAAACTGTGAGGTAGCTGACCAAATGGCTTTAGATCCAGGACCAAGTGCACCTCAGTGTTTGGCAGCATCACTTGATGCATTGCCCAATTCGGCAGCTGGTGATTATAACAATGAATGGTGCCAAAATTTGGAGCATTTTCCTCCTGAGCTGTTTTTCAAAGCCACACCAGGGTTGCAAGGCCCACTCAACCTTCCAGCTTGGAACACATGTCAGCCAATCGACGTGTTTCGGCTTTTTGTTGACAAACAGTTGATCAAGCTTATGACGGTTGAAACAAACAGATATGCCAGACAGATGATCAATGCTAGGCACCAGTCTGGTGAGTCTTTCTTACCCAGGTCATGGATAAACACATGGAAGCCAGTGTCTCACCAGGAGATCACCATCTTTCTGGCAATACTCATGCACATGGGTGTTGTCAGAAAGCCTCAGATTGTAGACTACTGGTCGCAAACACCCATGCTGCACAGTGCCTTCGCATCTAAATTGATGAAGAGAGACAGGTTCCGGCAGATCTTGTCATTTTTCCACCTCAATGACAATACAACTGCTCGGGCAAAGGGCCACCCACAGCATGATCCTCTTCACAAAGTGAGGCCACTACTTGACCACCTCAATCATGTAAGTGTTATCTGAATTTCTTGGTGTACATGGCTTTTACATTTATCTTTTATTATTTAGTCATAAAAATTACAGTAGACTGTGACACATGCCTTTTCTATCCTGCTCCTTTTCATATCTAACAGTATGCTTATCACATGGATTATGTAGATATCACACTTGACCCTATATAGAAGCAATGTCAGGGTCTAGCATTTTATGCCAAAAGGCGTCTTTATGGCTGCATGGGTCCACACATATGCCAAATGTGATATCATGTATGTTGGACTGGTGATACGCCTTTTATTCCCAGTGGCTTTGTTTTGTTCTCAGATGGTTCACGCACACTGCTGGTTACTGTTTTCTGCAAATCTGCAAATTGCAAACAGTTCCACCGCTTAGCTTTAGCTAGAGCACTAGGATCGTGCATACGGTGTCAGCAGCATCAGTACTATGGTAGCGGTGTTTCTTCCCTTGCAGACTTGACATCGTTGAGTTTGGGAAGCCGTACTGTCACAAAAGATAATGCTATTCACAAAAATAGGTTTGATAAAATTGAAGTGAGGTTAGAAAGAAACCAGTCGACATCAAAAGCTACTATTCAGAGTGGATCTGCAAACTAGACAAATAACCTCCACTTGAAAATACCCTGCTGCCAACTCTGCATAAAAGAAATTTATGTGTGTGTGTGTGTATGTGAAAGAGAGAGAGGGGACATGGGGTATGAGAGGAGTCAGTGAATGAGTGAAGTCATAAGCTGACAGTCATTTTATTATGACATAACAGACTGTGTAAGAGATGACAAACTGTGACCTATTGCAAGCTCAGATGACCGTCATTGGGAGATAGTGTAACTTATTGTCCTTCCATTACTACATAGTAAGTAAATGGTGATTGATCGATTCTTAATGGTGTTAATTTTTAAAAAAAACTTTTTGTCTACACCCTTGTTATGCCAGTGAAAAGACATGTTTTCTAAGGTATCTTATGCAAAGCCTATATATTTTCATAACACAAGTGCGAGATTATTCCCAAGATACCTGGTAAAAACTCTTGCCCCCATCAAACAATTTTCAAACACTTATACTTCACTTTCTCTGAATTTAAAACACAAAAAAGAAAGACCATATTTAGATTTAACTAATTTCTCTAGCTGTAAGGTTGTCGCAGTTTTTCTCTGTCGTGTCTAGGGGTTGGCGCTTTATGTGTTTTACTACTCTGCTCGTTCGACTCGAGTTATCACAACATAAAAATGTGTCAAGAAGGGGGAAACTAACACTGCAATCACTACCTAATTTCCTCAATTTCTAACCGGCTCAAGCCCCCACCCCCTTGCTTGTCACGCGCACAACTTAACAAAAGCAGGCAACGATAATACACTACTCTATTTATTTACAGTTACTCCAGAATATTTCACTACACAATGAATGCTGCTCCACTATACATCTACTGGTATACGTAGAACAATCACTCGCACTCTCATACGTTCATCCCAGCGCTATCCGTATCTACACACACACGTTATTGACCGGGTTTATGACTGAACTACAGTACCGATACTTCACTTCGGTAAACACAAGGAAACACTGTATCCTTTCTGAACTAAACCTCTCTGAATATGACGTCGCGCCGACGTCTTAACACCAATAAGATCGACCGAACGATCACACAAGAACAAACCGATAAATCAACCCGTATGATTTACTACCAAGTTTGCCTAACTTATCTTCGAGCTACGGTCGTGTCCTACACGGTACGTAAACTCACATTCACGATGCTGGATAGGAATACCGCAGACGCCACGTCTCTCAGCTCCACCATCACAACACCGGTCCGAAATGCACTACTGGTTCGCTATCCACGTCGCGGGTAATGGCTGTACTCGTAGATCCGACCTCGCTGTTCGACACTTGGCGCTCAGCATACGACTTTTGCAAACGGCATTTCACATTTCGGCCCTGAACATTTGCGGTCGGTTACCTATATAGCTCTGCGCGCGGACTTGCAAGCGCGCACTACCCGTTCGGGGTGGTGGTGGTGGTCTGTAGCCCGTGGAGGGTGGTTCGCCCCCACCTCGCACTCAGCCGGCTACCTTCCCCCCTACACCGCATTCTCCAGCTGTTTTGGCGAGCCAATCGGGTCGCCCGTAACAGTTCGTTCTACCCCCTGATTGGTTAGGGCAACTAGACGCCTGAAACTCGCAACAAAGGTTAGGGTCCCAATTTCCCAGAAAAATTGTAAAATGATCAGGCGGCCTCTGGACCACATTCCAGTATGCCTAAATAACTTTTTTCCACTGATAGTCCCGCAATGTACTGCAAGAATATAAATAATTTACTAATTTGTTATTCTGTTCGTTACAGCTCTTCAAGACTGTGTACATCCCAGAACAAAAGATCTGCATTGATGAGGCTTTATGCCCCTGGCGAGGAAAAGAGGGTTTCCGCGTGTATATGAAGGACAAGCCCATCAAGTGGGGAATCAAGTTGTATGAGATTTGCGAGAGTTCATCTGGCTACGTGTACAACCTTGAGGTCATGTGTAATCAGCCCGGAGTCAGCAACAAACCATATGATGTTGTGCTACGCCTGATGCAGCCACTGAAATCTTTGGGCTACATTCTCTATGTGGATAGTTACTACTGCTGTCCTGCACTTGCCCAGACCCTAGCAGGAGACAACACTGGTGTAGTTGGCACAGTGAGGTCCAGCAGAGTGGGCCTGCCTAAAGATTTCATGGCGCAGCCCATTGCAGATGGGGAGGCAGACTTCAGGCGTCACCACAATGTTGTAGTCATGAAGTGGAAAGACAAGCGGGAGGTTTCTGTGCTCACCACCATCCACAGACCTCAAATGGCCTATGTCGGGATAAAGACAGGGACAAAGAAGAAGCCAACAGCCATCATTGACTACAACAAGCACATGGGCGGGGTTGATCACAGTGATCAGATGAACTCCTATGCACCTCTACACAGGAAGACACTGAAATGGTGGAAGAAGCTGGCGTTCCACCTTCTCACGCTCACCATGATGCAAGCCCACTGCCTGTACAACAAGATCAGAAAGCAGACTGGTGAGCGTGGGATTCCGCTGGAGCAGTTCATCCTGTCCGTGGGAAAAGATCTTGTCGAGCTGCCTGAGGTTGATGAAGATGACAAAATGGCAGGAGCTGCATTGCCTTTGTCCAACGAGCTGCACAGGCTGACAGAAAGGCACTTTATGGAGGTTGCTCCCTACAGATACTGCGTGGTCTGCTACGCAAGAGCAAAAGCTGCAGGAGTAAGTGCCAAAGTCCTAAAGAACAGAACCACACGCACCAAGTTTCAGTGCAAGCAGTGTAAGAAGTCGCTCTGTTTGGACCCTTGCATGGAGTTGTTCCACACCAAGCTGGACTACAGCAAGTAACCAATTACTCTGCATGCACTGATGGAGGACTGCATCTCCTGCTTTTGCTGTGGGACACTGCTGTCATTTTCTTTTTCTGAGAAGCATGTGCTAGTAGTTTCTGTCATTTGATGGGTTACCAGGGATTACTTTATTTGTGTCATCTTAGGATGTGGAAAGGACCAAAATATGCTTCTAGATCTGTTGTATGATACTCCTTCATCATCTTGCATTTCCCGAGTCAAATTTACTGTTCTCTGCCAAGTCAATGATGATGCTTCAGCTGCTGTAATCAGGCATGCCAGAGTTCTGTCAAAAGGATTTCATCGAAATGGTCCTTCTTGTGAATCTTCAAAATTTGAAGAGAAAATTGGGTCGGGAGGATAGGGTGAGGTTTTCTGAAACTTGAACAAGGCAGTGACTTCCTGATTTAAACGAAGTGGTACCTTTTTACAAAGATTTGTGATTTGAAAAACTTGTGTAGTCTTAAGCACACATTGCTATATCGATCACATAGGCATTTTGGCCACCCCTACTGATCGTGCGGTAGGGTAGAGTTGAGCAGTTTACTTATTTCCCTTGAATGCACGGGCATTCTTGTTTTTATTGAAGTTCGGTTCGCTGCAGTTCTTGTTGCTCGTTTCATAGTAACTGTGGATTCGAAGTTAAAAAAAAATCAGCTGACCTTGCTTTGTAAGGTTAGTTTAGGAAACAATACTGGAAGTTCACCTTCGGATGCAACACTTATTAACTAGCAGTATTAGTAAGAAGATTTAGCAAGCGACAACAACTGAAAGTGATGATAAAAAGACCTACACTGGAAGTCACGTGGGGAACATTTTCAGAAATTCATACATTTTGATCTCGTTCTAAAAATCGCTTTCTAGTATTGCCATTCTATGAAACCTAGAAGAATTGGTCAGTAAACGTGACAAGTTCTAGCTAGTCCGTAGTCTCATGAAATCCTATTGAACTGCGTCTGCCTTCCACGATTTTCCCCCACCCCCACATCATGTTATAACATCTGATTTCTGCCTTTTCAGTTAATGATTAAAGTGATCATTACAGGATCACGAAGATCATTTGAAACAGAGAAATAGTGCGTAGAATGCCTTCATTTTTATTTGGACAGAATAACCTATTGATCTGAAGTTCCCTGTTTTAGACTTGGGCTTCAAATCAGGAACTAGTGTTGGTAAAGTTGCTAAAGGAAACAAAAACTATATCCTACAAACTATCATTTTAGAGTGACACTTTTGTCATAGGTAATATTCACACAATACTCTTATTATCATGTTGCTTCTTACCTTATCCTACAATACAGTAGAAGTATTTGCTGCATGTGATTTTCTAAGTTTGTTTTTTTTTTATTGGGGGGGGGTGTTTTTCTTTCGTAATGTCAGTCTTTTCATCTTGTTACCTTTTATTTTAGTTTGGGCTACTGCCTTCCAACATCCAGTAGTGTACAGTACAGTGGAAGCTGAAACTTTCATTGTTAACAAATTTCCACGTACCAAATTTAAAAAGTGAAACATTTCTCTGTTGTTTAATATGTCATCGTCAAGTAAATCTGTGTCCTCACTGGCCAATAAAACATTGCTATCCTTAAAGCTATGGCTTGGTTGCCGGCATCTCACAGTACTTCCCTTCTTTTTTGCCTACCCCCACTTGCATGCCTGTGTAATACCTGAGTTTGGTGTCACCTGAACATTTTATTCACATTTACTTTGGTTACATTGTTCAATACCGCGGATCACTTCATTTGTGTCAACTTACGATGTGGAAAGGATATGTTTCTGGGTCTGATATGTGATGCTCCTCCATTACCCCAACATTTTCTGAGTCTTCTGTTTTTCTCCAAGTGCTGCAAACTGTTTTAATAGCGAGTCACCTAAACATTGTGCTTCCGGATCTGTTGTGTGATAACTCCAAGACAAAAAGTGTGGCTAACTGGACATGAATGCTTCAGTATGTGTGTTCACCATAGTGGGTGACCAGTGGCCTGCATACTACACCCTTACCAGTTGCTTATATATCGGGATTTCTGATCTGCATACAGCATCCATACATGTTGGCTTTTTGTGGACATTTGTGACTTCATACAACATCCATACACATTGCCTGTGTGTGGACATTCGTGAACTGCATGCAACAATCATTCTCTCTGGGGACACCACCCCTAACTCCGCCAAGGACGGTCCCAAGCCCGGCTGAAAAAGGAGGAGGGGGGGTAACTGTGGTGCCAGACATTGTTGAAGATATAAAAGATTAGCTCACCTAGGTATAGGGGAGTGTCAGGCGGTGGTTGTCACCACTGGCGAGCCGCCAACTTTTGATAGAAGAAGAGGTTTATGATGCTTTTTGTGGTCAAGGAGGGAAGGTGGCCGTGTCACCCTAGGGTAGAAATGGGCGGGGTTTACCAGAAGATGCTTGCTGACCAAGGCGTGAGGCCTGAGCCTGTCTTTGATCTGATTCATTGTTGGACATTTAGACTGACCATATGTGAACATGGATGTGTATTGTATGTGCATGAGCTATATAATACATGGAAAGAGAGGAAACCGACATAGCTGAGATTACACTGGCATTTGGTAGAAAACTCAAGATGCATACATCTTGCAACCTAACAAATATAACACAGTAGCAGTAGATGATTTGAAAATCTTATTTAGGTCAGGAAATTTGATTCTGGGAGACTTTAATGCTAAAATCTCTGGGACCATAACGAAACCAAACCTGATAAAGGAGGGAAAATGATAGAAGTAGAGGCTATCAACAATTCAAACAGTGCTACTAAATAATGGAGAAACCACCCACATCTTTTGTCAGGGCAATTCAGACTCAATGTCAACAATAGACTTAACATTATGCACTTAGACTTAACATTGGCAGTTTAGAATGGAAGTAAATGGTGATGAGACACTAGGTAGCGACCACTTCCCAATTTTAATTTCCATGCTAGAAACAGAACCAGTCAAACCACAAGATGAACCAACCAGACTACGTACCAAATTTACCAACTGGGATCAGTACGCAGAAACTGAAATAGGAGACATGTGCCAAAACAAAGATAATGTAGAAGCCAAAATTAAGAAACTGACAGAAGCCATAATTTACTCAGTTAAAATGATTACACCAGAAGGCATTAACAAAACTAAAAAATGTGCACCTCAAGTTTGTAAAACAAAAACCAGAAAACACAAACTAAGTAAAATTATGGAAGAAACAAAAATGTGGAAAATAGGATAGAATACATAAAAGCTAAATCCTTAGCCAAATCCACTATACTACAATCCAAAAAAGAAAGGCATAACGAAACCTTAGACCTAAATGAGTTTCACCACCAAGCCCACTGTACTAAAAGACAAACAAAAGTGTGAAACAAATGAAGATAAAGCTAACCTCCTGGCAGAGGTGTTTCAAGAAGCCAGCACAAACTTAAATCTAGACTCTGACATTAAAATGCGCAGATGTCAAAAATTTTTAGTCCACCCACAAATCTAGAAGTGGAATTAAGCTAACAGAGAAAATGTCCATGGAAGAACTCATATAGCACTAAATTCTAAAAAGTTAGATTCAGCTCCAGACCCCGACCTCATAACTTACGAGATGTTAAAGAAAAGTCATGCCAGTATAAAGACAGTCATAAATCTTGTTAATGACGTCCTTGAGAAAGGTTTATTTCCAAGTAGCTGGAAAGTAGCAGTTTTTGTACCAATCCTTAAACCTGGCAAAATTAAGAGAGCCCCTCTTTAGCTACGGACCAATAGCATTCACATCTCAGCTAGGAAAAACCTTAGAAACAATCCTCAAAAATAGACTAAACTTTTTCTGTGAAACCAAAAAGATCTCCCCCACCCCACCCCAGAACAAAGTGGATTTAGGAAGAAACGTAGCACAATAGACCATATAACAGCTCAACAGGAAATCATAAATATAAAAACCAAAAAAAAATGTATGTGCACTTTTCTTGGTTATAGAACAAGCATATGACAAAAAAGCACAATAACTCCAACAAAGATGCTGGTAGCGCTCAACATAGCCGTTTGCAGACGCTTGTGACCAAGGGAGCTTACCGTACTCAAACACGTACAATGAGAGAGCCGAAAGAAAGGAATGGCAGATCCTCAAAAAAGATCTGCCATCCCTTTCTTTACTCTCCCTTACCCTCCTTTCTCTTTTACCGCTGGTTTTCCTTTTTCTTCCCCGCCGTGATATAGCCTTAGTTGCTGGCACGGCGTTAAGCCCAAATACCTACCTATCCCTTTCTTTATAACGGCGCTATACTTCACACAGCTGACCCTCGGTGCACAACGTGTGCATACTGAAAATCCATTATAAATGAAGTCAACCCGCTCACTAAGCGAGTGCTGACAGGATTCCAGACGAACACAACATAGGACAAATACATGAAATACTCAAGGTGCAAATTATAATTAATAAAGAACAAATGAGGACCGAGCGCTTAAATTGTCGAAAGATAACTCCAACAAAGATACTGGCAGCGCTCAACCTAGCCACGGACCTATAAATAAGTATATAATAATATAAGTATTTATAGGTCCGTGACCTAGCCGTATGCAGACGCATTTGACCAAGGGAGCTTATCGTACTCAAAAACGTAGCAAAGAGAGGGCCGAAAGAAAGGAACTTTAAGCTCTCGGTCCTCATTTGTTCTTTATTAATTATAAAAAGTACAATGGCCTGATCCAGAAATTATACACAATGGGCACCCCTCAAAGACTAACTAAACTAATAGAATCATTTATGCTAAAAAGAAAAATCAAAGGATAGAAGACTAAAGACCCAGGGAGGTAACGTTGGATAATGGAGTACCCCATGGAAGTCTGTTAAGTCCCCTTCTATTTAACATAATAATTGCAGATCTCCCAAAGTGTGTTAAATACGTTAAAGTCAAACAATTTGCTGATGACACGATATTCCTTGGTAAAATAGAAAAAAGCAAAACTAAAGATTTCTCAAAACCAAGATTCTTAGGAATAGATGAAGTCCAGGAAGACTTTAACCACATATACAAATGGTTCAAATACAATGGATTTAAACT
>SMGT01003801.1:0-17787 GCA_004794575.1 Lanistes nyassanus
ATAAACGATACTCACCATCATCATCATCATCTAGAAAATCCACCACTTGTGAGGGTGGAGGTGGTGAGAAGGGTGCGGGTGGTGAAGGGGGTGGTGAGGGTGGTGCCATCACTGTTGCTGCTGCTGTTGCTGCTGCTGCTGCTGTTGCCGCTGTTGCCGCTGTACGTTTACGGGGCAGTGGTGGTGGTAGTGCTCTTTGGTTTTGCTTTTGTTGTTGTTGTTTGCGGAGCTCTGAAAAAATATATAAATACATCAAAAGTACTACTAAAATATTTATAAAAACAAACAAAAAACCAACAAACAAAATAAGAACCAAAAGCCAAACTTACCTTTTACAAGCTTGGTCACCTCCTTGGTGATCACTGGGGCTAACTCCCCTAGTTTCTTCCACTGCTCGTACGTTATCGCGAAATATTTTTTTTCTGAGTAGTCGCAAAACTGAATCAAGACCGTGTCTTGGTACTTGTTGATTTTTACTTTACGGTTAGGGGAAAGTTGAAACGCCATTTTTCTAACACCAAGTGAAGATGCCAGTCTCTCTCTCTCCCTCTGGTTTTATACATTTTTTTACTTACTAAAAATAACCCGCCAATCCAACCAGGCAGTGGTTGACGTGTCTAGGCATGTAGAGGCTTTTTTTTTTGAACCCTGACATCTCTAAGCTATGTGCTGAGCCAGCGTTTTCATAAAATACATGGTTTTTCTCACACCCCTGTACCCACCCCCACCACCACCAGCCCCTACATCTTAAGCACAGGCTACCAGCCTAAAATCTTGCTGAATCAGCTTTTTTAGTGAAACGTTAGACCACAAAGGAACACTGGTAAAAACAGATCTACATCTTTTTTTTTTTTTTTTTGGTACTAAATCTGCTCTGAAAATGACGTCACACCGTCTTAACAAACAATAAGATCGACCGACGATCGCACAAAAAAATAACCGTAGGTTTCTACAGACCGACAAATCCACAAGTTTGATTTACTTTCTTTTAAGTTTGTTCAACTAGCTTTTGGCAAGAGTCACCCCTGTTGCACTGCTGGTTGCACCCCTGTTGCACTGCTGGTTCTCTGTCCACGTCGCAGATAATGGCTGTACTCGTCTGTAATACTTCCCCCTCTGAACTAAACATTGTTGTTGTTGTTTTTTTTTATCAGTCTTGCATTTTTTTTTTTGCTGAGTCAATAGATTTCCTCTCTCACTCGCTCACACCCCCACACAAAGCGACACTGTTAACTAAAATCTTGCTAATCAGCTTTTTTAGTGAAACGTTAGACCACAAAGGAACACTGGTAAAAACAGATCTACATCTTTTTTTTGTACCAGCCTCACCAGCGCATCGTCAGCAAATTGTTTTTCCATCTCTTTGTAGGGTTACAGACAAAGCAGTCTTTCTTTTTTTTTTGTTTTCTCTCACACACCCGGGCACACCCTGCCCCAGATACCATTTTACAGACCCGGCAACTGCTGCCAGATAACCCCCTCTGAGCTAAACATTGTTTTTGTCAGTCTTGCAGTCAGTAGATTTCCTCTCTCACGCACTCACACGCCCACACAAATCGACGCTGTGGCGTGATCTTAAAAGAACCAATCAGAGTGCTTCTCGCTCTGTTGAAGTCAGTTTCTAGACAAACACTACAAAAGCCGTGTTTTCCTTGAGCGGCCTCAGTACGCACTGGTCGTGCATCAAAGCTGATGGTCTCGCCGCCGCTGTCTCTCTGCTGTGCCACTACCATCATCACCCTGCTGTAAAAAAAAAAGTAAGTCTATTTCTTGCTTTTAAAGTAAATTAAAGACTACCTTTCTTAAAATTAGTATTTTTTTTTCTCTCTCTGTCTCTAGATGGCTACGTTTCAATGCCAGCACTGCGGGAAAGAGTTTAGCACTCTTTTTAACCTCAGTCGTCACACGGAAATCATTCACGACAGGAAATCCAACTTAGCCTTTCAGTGTGAGATTTGTGGTCGAGGATGCAGTCGGCTTGATAATTTACAAAGACATAAACGTCGTGCTCACCCAGAAACTCTTCAGGGCGATCTATCCAAGATTTTACCCGCTTCAACCTCCACGATGTTACCACCACCACCTCGCCCAAACCATCCTGATGATTTGCTACCCCCGCCGACAAAAAAGCTGACCACCTCAACTCCCAACCACCCCTCTACTTCTACCCACCCCTCTACTTCTACCCACCCCTCTACTTCCCATGCCTCTCAGTCTTCGACGGCTCATACCCCCTCCCCTTTGGCTCCTCCTGTTCTTCAGTCTCTCACCTCTGTGGGCACGAGGAACAAAAGAGAAAGGCACATTTTATCACAGCTGCCCCCAACCATGCAAGACATTTATCGCAAACATTGGAATGCCATTAAGACACATAAGCGTCCTGGTAAACAGCTCTCTATCTATAATTATTTTATTCAGCCTCTGTCTACCCCTCAGTGGGAATCAACACTCGAAAACCTCTTTCGAGATCAAAACTCTCGTTTTAAAATTAATTATTCTCATTCCTTTGTTCTCCGTCATAAGGAAACTGGCGAGCTGTCCTTTTTTCATGCCTCTCACAACAATCACGCTGCTTTAGAAAAACCTCTTTTAATTAACAACAAACGAGACTTTCAAGCTTTTCTTTCTGATTTGCAAAACCAGGACACTTTAGAGCAGGTCCAACAACAGCGCCCCCACTCGAAATACTCCGTGGAAGCCATATCTAGCACAAGTTTTTATGTACATCCCATCCGTGATTTTCCCATTGGATGTCTTCTGTCCTCTCCCTTGCCAGACTTCATTTTAAACAACAAAGCCATCTTTACTTTACAACGTTCTGAAAAACATTCTTTTCCTTATACAGATAACAAATGCTTTTTCCGTGCTTTGGCATTAAAACAGGGTGCGTCTTTGTCCGCCTTGCAAAAGCCGGCTGAAAAGCTATTTCGGCAGTGGATCAGCCATCAAAACTTATCTCTTTCTTCTGCTTTTGCGGGCGTGACGTTTCGCGATCTTCCTGCCTTGGAAGATTGTTTTTCCGTCAACCTAGATGTGTTCGAATTTGACGAGACGCATTCTCCCCCATGTCTCTGTCCTAAACTTCGTAGTTCTTACAAGTACACTGACACGCTACAACTTTTACACTACAAACAACACTTTATGTACATTGCCGACATCGACAAAGCAACACACGCCTTTGCCTGCCCCAAGTGCGGCAAACTTTGGAAAAAATTGTGGTTCATGCAAAGACACGAAAGCGCATGTCAGGGAGATAAAAGCACACACACTTATCAGGGAGGGGTCTACACACCATCAGAAACTATTTTAGAGTCTCTAGCACGCTACGGCCTGGCGGTCGATACAGCCTTTATTTTTCCTTACAGGGCCACGTTTGATTTTGAAGTGTACTTTGAACACACTAATCTCCCTTCTAATTCTGCTAAAACCTCTTTTACCGCCAGGCATGTCCCCCTTTCTGTTTCTGGCGCAAGCAATGTGCCTCACTTTACCACGCCTGTCTGTTTTGTTACGCAGGGTAACCCACAAGACCTGATTGATCGCATGGTCGATTATTTAGAACAAATTTCGGCTCAGTCCTATCACCTTTTGCGAGAACAGTTTCATGCCGTCTTTGACGAGCTTGAAGCCCTTCATCACAGTGACAACAAACTCGGTGTCCCGGTCGAAAAACTCATTTCAGGACTAGAAGGCTACTTGTCGGAACTTCCTGTAGTGGGGTTTAATTCTGGTCAGTATGACATCAACGTCATCAAACCCTATTTGATTCGCAGATTTCTTCACCCAGCTCAAGACAGTAAAACCACAGACGAGACACAAGACGCAGACGATGACGACAACGATGACGACAATCACGGTTTAGATTGGGTAAAAGATAGCGACGAGACAGCCAAATCTCCCTTTCGGTTTGTCGTCAAACGCAACAATGGTTTCCTCTGCATAGCCACCGACAAACTCAAATTTTTAGACATTGTTAATTTTATTGCTCCAGGGTTTTCGTATAGTAAATATTTAGCGGCGTACGGCATCACCGAGCAAAAAGGATTTTTCCCCTACGAATACCTCACTAGCTACCAACAGCTCGACGAGCCGCGTCTGCCGCCCCATGACAAATTTTATTCCACCTTAAAACAATCCAACATTTCCACAGAAGAGTACGCCTTTTGTCAGCGGGTCTGGGCCGAACGACAGATGACGACCCTACGCGATTTTCTAGTCTGGTACAACAATTTAGACGTGATGCCTTTTTTGGCGGCTTTAGAGAAACAGTCTCAGTTTTATAGCACACTACACGTGGACATGCTCAAAGACGCCATTTCTGTCCCAGGGGTCACGCTGCGCTATCTTTTCAAAACTCTCCCTCCACAGACATACTTTTCACTCTTTGGAGACAAACATAAAGACATTCATACGCTCATCAGAGACAACATTACAGGGGGGCCTTCTATCATTTTTCACCGCTATCACGAAAAAGATAAAACACACATTCGCGGTCATAAGCCTGTTCAATCTTTACTGGGCTATGACGCTAACGCTCTCTATCTTTGGGCTTTGATGCAGGACATGCCGACAGAACACCCCATCTTACGCCAAAAAGACAATCAGTTTAGAGCAGAAACGATCGACCGTTATGGTCAGCAGTGTAGGGAATGGTTAAAATATCTCATGCACCTACACCCAGGTCTCCACATCCAACATAAATTTAACGGGAAAGAGCAACAGCTGGGAAACAAACATATTCGCGTCGATGGGTGGGATGGTCTTTCACACACGGTCTATCAATTTCACGGCTGTCTCTTTCACGGCCACGACTGTTTCTTGACTCGAGACAAGACGACCAACCCCGTCAACGGCAAACCGCTGACAGAACTGCGTGCTGATACCCAAAATGTCACTGAGTATCTCACCCATGAAGTGGGGGTTTCGGTGATCGAAATGTGGGAATGTGAATGGCAACACCTAAAAAAGACAGATCGCCGACTCTGTGACTTTCTACGTTCACATTTCCCACATACCAAACCCTCTTATGTCGGTAAACCAGTGACCGAAGAGTCGATCATCGCCTCTATCTGTGACGGCTCTCTTTTTGGCTTAGTGCAGTGCGATATCGAGGTCCCGGCTCACCTCCAAGAGTATTTCAGTGAAATGCCCCCCATTTTTAAAAACACCGAGGTGACCAAAGCCGATATTGGCGATTTCATGGCGGCATACGCGACTCAACACAAACTGTTGTCCAGCTCGAGAAGAACACTGATTGGTAGCTATTTTGGTAAAAACATTTTGCTGACCACGCCCCTGCTACGTTGGTACCTTGAAAAAGGACTGGTTGTGAGTCAGATAGCTCGCGTTATTGAGTACAAGCCCGTCAAATGCTTTGAAACCTTTGGCCGTACCGTATCTCAAGCCCGGCGACGGGGCGATCGCGATTCAAAAGAAACCATTTTAGCTGAAACCTTTAAGTTGTTAGGCAATAGCGCTTACGGTAAAACGCTCACCAACGTCGCCAAACACCGAGACATTCTTTATGCCAGTGATGCCCATGCCCAAAACTATATCAATCATGGTCGATTTCGAAAACTGACAGAGCTGGGAGAAGGAATCTACGAAATAGAAATGGCCAAAAAGAAGGTCTTGTGGGCCCTACCCCTTCAGATAGGCTATTTCGTCTATCAATATGCCAAACTGCGCATGCTACAGTTCCATTTTGACTTTGTAGATGTCTTTCTTTCTCGCGCAGACTATCAACTCTGCGAAATGGACACTGACTCTCTCTATATGGCCCTCTCTACCTCTACTCTAGAAGAGGCGGTCCGTCCTGACTTGCGCCTTCAGTTCTTTGAAAACTACCACTTTTGGTTTCCTTCTCCTTCTTGCGATCCACACCGAGCTCTTTTCGTCCAACAAAGCCTTCAAGGTCTACCCTTTGCCCCTTGTGACCACTGTCTTGAGCGTCGCAAATACGACCAACGCACACCCGGTCTTTTCAAAACCGAGTTTACGGGTGATGGGATTGTGGCTTTATGCAGCAAAACCTATTTCTGTTTTGGTCAGAGAGGCACCAAGCGATCTCATAAGGGTCTCAGCAAGGTTCAAAACCCTCTGTCTCAAAAAGACTTTTCTCTTGTGCTAGAGACTCAAAACAGTAGTGGTGGGGTCAACACAGGGTTTAGGACAGACGGCACCACCATGTACACCTATCAACAACACAGAAATTCTCTTTCTTTTTTCTATATCAAACGCAAAGTTCATGCTGATGGCGTCTCGACTTCTCCTCTTGCTATCTAACCCTCTCTCTCTGTGTAATTCAATGCAATCTTCTATGGCATTCCAATAACAATCTGTGATAATTGTCCGCAACTGTGATAAAATGTGTTATTTCTATATGTGCCCAACAAATATTTTTGTCAAGCGATAAGCCTCGACCTCCTCGTGGTGCTTGATGGACATAACTTCAAGAGAAAAAAAAAACAAGGTTCCTTGAAGTTATGACTAACAGAGGCTTTTTACTAAAACATCATTTTTTTTAAATGCCCGCCGTTTGCCTCCCACAACTCTTCTCTCTCTCTCCTTTTTTTTTCCAGATTCCAGCAGGGCTAGACAAAACACGCCTTCGCCCCGCCCGCACGCGCGCGCGCGCGCGCGCCCCTTTTGCACCGCTTCTCGCCACGCGACTTGTTTCGACATGTTTGGCCATAGCCGCGCGCACCGCCCTTGCCGCACGCACATCTGCTGACCACCTGCTGGTTTTCCCCCGATTCCACCAGGGTCACCCCGCCACTAGGTCACCCCGCCACTAGGTCACCCCGCCACTAGGTCACTACGTCACTGGGTCAAGGGCAAGGTCGCTCCTCCTCCTCCTCCTCCCAAATGGGGCTCGTTTTTAACATGACTATACTACTTACATTGTTTGTGATCCCAGGTTACTGATACCGGAGGACCAGACTTATCTGCTGCTATCTACTGGTTTGACAAGACTGGATTTTAATTCACCTTTCGCCTTGCGGACAGTTCATCTCGAATCTACGTACCATAGACTGAACACTTGCGTTTCTGTGAATTACATCTACAGACTTCAACCGTCGTCTCCTGCACATAAACTACTACCGCGGTCTACGTGTTCATGTGAACCAACATTGGGGTGTCTGTTCCATTCTTGACTGGATTGTAATTCTGTTCCGGTTTAGAATATCTATACACACCACCGCAAGTAGACTTATGATTCATATTTGTTCAACAGTACACCAGTTGTATTACTGTTCTGCAAGTTGTAACACACAATACATTATTGCTATCACACACACTCGCACACATACACGCATTTGTTACATATTTGTTCATCTATCTCTCTTCTCCCTCTACTATCCTTCTTATTGTTTATAGTTCAATAAATGTGTTAATTTATCTGGTCGTGTACCTTTTGCTTGAAAAGGTGGGGTCTGCTTAGGTGTCTACATTTCTTATTTAGTCCCTAAAATTCCAGCTCACCCCAGAAAACGTTACAATACCTTGTGGCAAAACGTCAGCTTTACGGACCCCGTTGGCAATTAAGCTTTCGAACAATCTGCGCTGTAGGCAAAACCCATAAGTTCAAAATGCTTCGATTCATCTCAACAGGAATTGGATAGTGAATGCCCCATTAGAAATGGGACTACTGTATTTATAGTTTTCTTGGGAAATCATTTGTTGGCCCTTTCCAGAGGCAAAGAAAAAGCAAACCCCTTCCTTCTGTATTCTCCATTCAGTCATGTCACACATTCCATTCTACCCGCCATTAGATAATACCATAGTATTACTGTGTAGTAAACAGTTGTTTCATACTGATAAAGAAGTTATCTATATGGGATGCTATGTGCCCCCACGAGATTCACCATACACGAACCATTAAGGATGGGATTGTTACACTACAAGAAACCATCTTAGACGCAGTAGGCGATGAACAGTACTATCACATAGTGTGTGGCGACTTGAATGCTAGAACGGGTAGCGACCAGTCATTGCTAAGTAATTTGTCTCAGGTTATGCAATGTTATGATCGACATGATGATGATTATATGTCAGCTTATAGCCGGAATTCAAAAGATAACACTACACATGCTTTTGACCATACACTTTTCGCTCTTTGTCAGGTTTTAGACTGTGATATCCTGAACGGTTTTTCTCGTGGTGACCATAACGGCGAGTTTACCTTTATCTCGCCTGCAGGAAACAGTGTCATAGATTATTTCATTGTCTCAGAACGATTACTGGCCTGCAACGTCAAACTACAAGTTAGTGACAGAATAGATTCTTGGCATTTGCCTGTTACGTTATCAATAGGTGACCGTGCTGACGATGACGACAGGGAGCGGGAAGGTAAATCTCAAAGACGTATTTTATGGAACGAGACTTTAGCCGCGCTGTTCAAAGCTAAACTTGAATCCAAGGACTTTCGCTCACGGATCCAACAAGCTCAAAGCGCTATAGCCACTGATATTGGGGTTGCTGTAGACACCTTTAATAAAGCTTTCCTCGATGCGGAAGAAAGCATGGTTAGGCCTGTTAGGATGAGTTCACAGCGCAGAAATACATGGTTTGATAGAGAATGTGCTGTTAAGAAAAACTCTGTTAAAAGGCTGTTAAGAAAGTTTAAACGTTCAATTAACGAAGTGGATAAGGAAGCTTATGTAAACGAACGTAAAATCTACAGGCACTAATGAAAAGGAAGAAGTTTAATCATGAAAAAATTATGTTGGAATCTTTGCTTCAATCTTGCTTCAATCCCCAAAGCTTTTGGAGCATAATACGTTCAGCCTCAAGGCGGTCTGTTATAAAGAATGACATCTCTATTGATCAGTGGCATGCTCACTTTTCTTCTATTTTTAATGTCGTTGACGCTACGGTGCAAAGGGATAGTGATATCCCAGCAAATTCTCCGGAGTCCCCACCCTGTGATGATAGTATGATCACTAAACAGGAGGTTGAGGATGCCATATCACATCTAAAAAATGGGAAGAGCCCAGGCTCCGATGGGATCCTAAGTGAGATGCTAAAAAGCTGCAACACAGTTGTTATCGTTTTTTAGTGAACTTGTTTAATTGATCAAGTACATTCCCACTCGAATGGGCAAGATCAGTCATAGTCCCTATTTACAAGAAAGGTGATCCAAATACGCCAGATAACTATAGAGGGATTGCTTTGACAAGCATTGTCAGCAAGATTTATACCCACATACTGAATAAGAGACTAACTACTTGGGCTGAAGATCACAATAAGATAATGGAACCTAGGCGGGATTCAGAGCTGGATATAGTACTGTCGATCACATATTTACTTTATATGCCTTAGTTGAAAGATTCTTAGAAAGAAACTCCAAATTGTACGTAGCTTTTATAGACTTTAAGAAAGCCTTCGACTCGGTAAATAGAAACATCCTGTGGTCTGTCTTGCGGAAGACTGGAGTAAACGGCAAAATGTTGTCTGCATTGAAAGGTATTTACCAGTCGGTATTAGCTAGCGTTAGAGACAAAGGAATATTTCCCGTGCCCTATGGGAGTCAAACAAGGTTGCCTTCTAAGTCCCATGATCTTCTCCTTCCTTATTAATGAGCTTGCTCTAGAAATATCTGAATGCGGTAGGCATGGTGTACAACTTATCCCCGGTGCCATTGAACTTTTTCTATTGCTTTTTGCTGATGATGTCGTTTTACTCTCCACGACCCCTGTTGGCCTACAGAATCAGCTGAACTGCCTGAATAAAGAGGCGGACAGACTTGCACTAGAAGTAAACCTCAGTAAAACAAATGTCATGGTCTTTAGAAAAGGTGGGCACTTATCAGTGAATGAGAAATGGGTCTATGGAGGGGAGACAATTCGTGTTACAAATTCCTATAAGTATCTAGGTATGGTGTTCACTACAAAATTAAGCCTAACTCAGGCAGTCCTAAACTTCTGTAAGAAAGGCAGGATAGGAGTGGCTGAAATTATGAAAACTATGCGTAAATTACATTTTTCTGACTTAAGCGTATTTCTAAAACTCTTTGACTCGCAGATTAAACCTGTTCTCACCTACGCAGCAGAAATCTGGGGCCTTCATGGTATAGAGGAAGTTAACAAGATTCAAACGCTAGCCCTTAAGTTCTTTCTCAGAGTCCCTCAATGTTCATCGAACAAGATGATCTATGGTGAGACTGGACGGTACCCAGTATCAGTATGTGCGATGATGAAGTGTATTAGATACTGGATAAGGTTAACTCGACTGCCAACAAACAGAATATGCCGTCAAGCATATGAAATGCTCGTAATGTTAGATGGCCAGGGAAAAAGTAACTGTTCTAACAAGGTAACAAACTTTTTATTCAAGAATTGGTTTGGGATCGTTTGGGAAACCAGGGAGTTAGCAACGATTAGATTTTTCTGTCTGAAGTGAAGAATAGGCTTGTAGCCATAAACGCACAGCAATGGCATGCTGATCTAGAAGCAAGCGAGATATACGGATGGTATCTAACATTTAAATCTGAACTGAGAACAGAGAAGTATCTTTCCTGTATTTTAAACCCAAGACTCAGAAACTATCTACTAAGATTCCGGTTACGTGTCTCCCAAGTTAATAATAAAAAAGCATGGTACTCTATGGAAGACGGAGAGGATGTAGTGTGTGATGCATGTGGACTTGAGTTGGAGAGTGAATGTCACTTTATTTTGGAGTGTCAGGCATTGCATGACATCAGAAATCTCCTCTCCTCTACTTTAGCGGTTCGAACTTCCAGCTTTTCTCTGGAGCTGTCAGTTGACAAAGGACACACACGCTGAAGCTACCGCGCCTCTCTTCCTACTCTCGCGCGTTGATCGTCTCTCAGTCATCTGAAAATAGCGCTTAGTCACAGCTCACACTAAGTGACTACCTTACTCACCACACGTCATTGCTTTCATGGCACGTTTCCGTGACAACGTGATTTTCGTGGCTCCTATAGACTGATCGATGATTTTTATTCCACCGATTCCGATTGACGGTTTTAAGGTGTCACATAAATAGATCATAAGGATTGTGAACAATAATGAAAATTGCTTGTAAGAAATGGAACATTTCGACAAAGAAAACGAAACATCTATCGTATCAGTGCATTGTGTTTTCATTGCGTTCTTTATCGCGATCAGTGTCTTTGAGCTAGACCGCACTTACATTAAGTTCTGCTAAACATTCCTGAAACCTGTATCCAACATATAGTATACTGGACTTGAATATTTTCATCGGTCTTCTATTTCCTCATAATATGAGCAATGCGATAATGAGTCAGGCAATGATTCTCATGCACGATTGTAAAAAGCCACACTCTGGTCTAAACATCAGCAAGTATAGCTTGCGCCTTCTCGAGATGACGTCATTTCTGCTTTTGTGCTTCTCAGTAAAGTTTTCGGCAATCTCCACCGTGGGGAGACTTTAGAGACTTTGTCTAATTTTATGAAGAATTTCTCTAACCCACGCGTCGTTTCGGCGAAGACTTTAGTGAAAATATTTGTCTACAAAGAATATTCAATCCAGTTTTTAATGAATTTATATTTTGTTGGCTGGATTAATTTCCCACGATTAATTTCCCAATTTCCCATAACACCTGTAGCTTAGTGCAGAAGTAGTTGAGTTTCCCCCCGCTATTCCTAAAAAGGTCGCAAATCTACCTGTCTATTAAAGAAACCAACGTAGATAATTCCACCAAGAATTCACTGTTTCTAAATGAATTTTGTATAGAGTTTAAACTGTTATGTATAGCCTGGGCAATGCTTGACTTCTATAATTTATTTTAATTATGACAAATTACAAATCTGTCACAGCAACTAAAATACATTTTCCGAAATCAAGTACAAGCTTCAGAAGACCATATTGACAAAACAACTTAAACTATAAAACAATAATATTAGGAATGACCCAATGTCATCGTTACATAATATGCCTCACAATGTACTAGAAAATTTGTTGATGAAATCGTTTCATGCACCAACCTTCTCCTCTTGCAGCAAGCGGATGGAGAAGGAAAAAGATAACACAGAGAACTGCAATCCTTTGCAATCTCGCACCTGAGAAAAGAAATAACCGTCAGCTCCTCATTCTGTCTTTGATGATTGATGATGATGATTGACGATTGACGATTGACGATTGACGATTGACGGATTGACGATTGACGGATGATGATGATGATGATGATGATGATGATTGTGGTGGTGGTGGTGGGGGTGGATGGATGGATGGATGGATGGATGGATGGATGGATGGATGGATGGATGGATGGATGATAATGATGATGAGGAGGAGGAGAAGGAGGAGGAGGCCCCTCCTACCCTCTATTGCTGCAGTATCAAATCATAAACACACAAGTCCTCTCCTATACGCACATGCAAAGCCCAGTGACACCGGCAATCACCAGAGGCGCAACAATGGTTGATGCATAAAGAGGAATGCACGTGTGAGAGACTCTAAATGCACGAACACACGAAGAGGTAAGAAAAGTCTGTAAAAGAAACTAAAGTCCTAGAGAGATGGTTTCGTATTAAAATGACGTCCATGACTAGTTCTTTCCTATCTCAGAAAATGAATTGTATAGCTAGTTCTTACCTAGTTTACTGAAATGAATTCGGTCGCTAGTTCTTACCTGTCTCTAAATTAATTTCATGTTTAGTTCTTACCTACAGAGAGATGCATGACTAGCACAGCGCTAGCTCTCTCGCAAGAAAGCATGCAATGTTTCACAAGGACATAGCTTTCCTTCTTTTATAGGCCACTCAAACGCCGTTCCAGGAAGTTCTCTCGATGTATATTTATCAGCCAATCAATAGCCGTGTATTGAGATTGACCTACATGGTTTCCAGTCTAAATTATTACACCGCAAAGAAAACCATTAAAAATAGCAAAACAAAGGTGTTGTCAGGGTCTGCTCTACAACTCGTAATCTGTGTCTGCCCGCACGTGAGGGATGGAGTGGTAGACTTAATGACTAATCACTAAGCTCCAGATGTATCACCTTTGTAGAGAACACTTACCTGATGTATTTCGACTGTTTCTTTCCTTTGTTTTCCAGTTTGCTGTGAACGCATTTTTTGCGGAGGCTCCTTACAACATCAAAAAAAACCGATAAGCTCGATATTACTTGATAGGCAGGTAGTGAGTATTCAATATTTCCATTAGTGAGAACAGTATACCTTTTTCAGGTCAAAAACGCGATCGTTTTCACTTCAAAATTCCTTTTTAATCAGTGCTTTATCACGCGTAGCTTAAGTTTGTAAGAGAGAAGAATTTTTAATACTTAAGGACACGGCGCAGGTGTCCGCATATCTGGATGCCTTTTTGTGTAAACGTGTTTTTAGACTGAAAGTTCTCCTTTCTCTGTCTTTCTCTCTCTGTCTTTTGTTTTCGCCTTTGCTTCCATTTTATTCCTTTCTTTTGTTACAAATACAAAAACAAAAATGCAGAAACTGCTCGCCGACACTGGAGCGAACCAAGCTGACTTAGTTGAAGGTGCCCTTTCGTAATGATACTCCACCTGCACTCCTTCAGCGACTGCGCGCTGAAAACGTGTTCAAGATTAAAGAAAGTGTCTTCGAGGTACAGCTCTTGTATACGCAAATCATCAACTGCATGTTCTTTTGAAAACATGTCCTGTGTTCCAGAAACTAGTTAGGTAGCTCCGATTGCCATCGTAGCTCGCAGTCGGTCACCAACCGACCGACAGACCGCCCGACCGACAGACCTGCCTCCTAGAACGCCCTTTGCCCCCCACCCAACCCCCAACAGGGCTGTTTGGGTAAACAAGAGGTTAACTCTTCACCGTTTGAAGAAGAGACTAACGTGCGTGCGTGCGTGCGTGCGTGCGTGCGTGCGTGCGTGCGTGCGTGCGTGCGTGCGTGAGCGAGAGAGAGAGTGGGGCAATGAGTCAAGGGTGAGGAAGTGAGAGGGTCAGTGAGTCAGTGAGAGAGTCAGTGAGAGAGTGATTTATATTGAGTGGTTGGGTGAGCGAGCAAGCAAGGGAGTGAGAGAAAGAGGGTGATGGGTGAGTTAGCGAGCGAATGAGTGACGAAAAGAAAGGGTAACAGGGCCAGATAAATGTCCGATTTGTGAAGTTCCGTGTAATCCTTGTATTTAATATAGTTGAGACTAGGAAACTGAAATATACTTGGATTACTAGCTCGAAAGCTCTTTCACCACAACTTTTGAAAAGAACAGAAGGTTGTGCGGACCACTAATGCCCATTGCAACACACTCTACCGCTCTACCGTTTCCTAATTTAAAAATTGTGGTTCCTGGTCGACGGACAACAAACACTGGTTGGATTTAGTCAGCTCTCGTCACCTGTTTTAAACTGTTCGCAGACAAGAACGAGGCACAGTTTGCGAAGTTCGTGGACTGCCGACCGTTTTGTGTTGCTAAAGTATGAAATATGAAATAAACAGCGTTCAAGGCTAGTGCAGTACACGCTTCTGCATGTCCTGACAGCTGGGAAGAAATGTGTGTAGAAGTGTGCGTNNNNGGGGGGGGGGGAGAGAAACAGTGGAGTCTTGGTGGTGGCCCTGGTGCATCGGTCTTTCAATTCTTTTGAGCAGTATAGGTAAGACGACCAACCGTAGAAACTATTCAGGGTCTGGACAAGCCTACAGGGGCTACACTCAGCCCGTGTGTGAGGGAGAGAGAGGGCGTGTGGGGTTTGGTTGCTGGTGGGTGGGTGACTAATCTTTTGGCATACCCGCCCGGCCACTAGCCTATGACGTCACCTGACTCCGGCAGGATAAAATCACCCATCAACTCGAGTCCCAGACTCTAAGATAAGTATTTGGACAAGAGCAGTCTTACTTATAAGGCACAGTCAGCAGTCACTCACTACTTTGTCTCGTAGTCGGCGCAATACACTCCAATGTATTCGCGAGATCTGCTACTGAAGCTCTTTCCACGTCTTTGGCTAAGATTGGCAAGGGCTAGAGGCTCGTGTGTCCTCCGATGTGTCCCCGTGTCGATGTGTCGATCCCGATCGCTCTCCTATCCTCTGTGTCCCGATCGCTCTGTGTGTATCTTCTGTGTGTCCTCGCCCTCCGAGTCGATCTAACGTTTTTACCTCCTTATGTAGTAAGCGTTCTGACGCACTACCCTCAAGTAAACCGGTTCTAGCCAGACTAGGGGGAGCAGGGCGACTTCCATGACCAATGGCGTAGCATTACCCTTACCTAAGTGTTCAGAAAGGGCGGAGCGATTAACCTGGTGATGACGTATTTCTCCCCTACTAGCTGACGAAAAGGGAGGAGCTAAAAGGCTTACCTAGGAGTGACAGGTAATAGCCTAGGGTGACATGTGACACACAAATGGGTGTACACGTGCCAGGGTAAATGTACATGGCTCATGTTACGTTTTAGAGGGCTGGGGGTGATTTACGTCGGAAGGGTGGTGGGGGTGGGGTGGGGTGGCATGCAACTGGCTTCTTGTACTATCTCTGTGGCTCGCGTTACCTTTGCTGATCACAGCCTGCCGTGGGTAGCCTGCCTCTCCTTTATTTAATGTCAAGACTGTTATTTACTAGGTAATTAGATAAAAAGCACGCGCTGATTGTGCGGATCAGATAATACCCATTGCAACACTTTCCGTCATGTCCTAGTTTACAAATTGTACTTCCTGGTCGACGGAAAAAACCATTGGTTGTATTTAGCCAGTTCACCGAACACGTCTTTCAAACATTACAACAGTTCGCAAACAATAACCAGAGATCATAGATCCATGGATCTATAATGTTTGCAGTAATTAGGTACACTATTGCGAATGTCATGGACTCCCACTGTTTCGTCTTGCTGAAATATGAAGAAAGGAGGGTTACGAGGCTAGTGCAGTACACACATGAGCACATATTTTTTTAAAACTCATTTTATGTAAATGAAGGTGATTAACACTGCAACCAATGGCTCGTTTATAAGGACTAAAGGAGGATTGCTACGTGATAAATCACGTATCCACATATTTCAAAGAAAGGGAGACAATAACCCTGTAGATTAAGTAGAATAATGTCGTACTGGAGCACACTTGTCTGCATATATCTGTAGTGTTTGTTCAATGTTCGTCAAAAAGCCGATCATTAAAACTTTACCGTTTTCGTCTTCCGTTACCACGATCCTACAGACGAGTGCTTTTCTGTTTCTTGTGTCCAGATATTGTCATTGCTGTTGGTGTCTTTCTGTTAGATTCAATTTCCTTCACAGACGTTACAGAGTGTATTGCTCGATGACATCCATTGAGTGGCTGATAAATGCTGATGTTGCTGAATTAAGTATCTATCTACAAGGAAAAAAATTGTTGTCAGCCGGTGACGGGTGGATTGTCACAAACCTTGTTTGTCTACTAAAAAGAAACATTCACTGTCTACAGAAGTAATTATGTTAAACATCCATTCGCAATGGAAGCTGGCTGATACGTCATGCATCTGGATAAGACACTAAGGCGTCTGTGTTGCAAATAAATGAAATGTTATTCACACAGGGTAACAAAGATGATAACGTAAAGATAAATGAACTGTTATTCACACAGGGTAACAAAGATGATATCATACAGACAAATGAATACAAAGTTAGCAAAATATAACAGAAAATGAAATGTTGTGAATTAGCTGTAGTCCTTGACGGGTTGCCCTCTCTGTCGTGGTTATAAACAGGGAATACACAGTTTTGATTCAATTTCGTCTCAAGTCCATCACACGGAGTGACTCGTTGGTGTCTCGCAGGAGATACACCGGTGGTGTGTTGTGTGACGCTGGTGGGGGTCCCGTTGTTACAGACGGTACGGCGCACGAGGAAGATCCTTCGTGCACAAAGTCCTTCTGCCACTTCTTGCACTCAGTCCTCGGATGTACAAGAATTTCTTCCCAGCTGACACCGCAGCTCAGGGAACAAGGCGACTTAGCTTCAACTTTTCAATCTTCAGTTTAACGTCGCTGTTCATCTAAGGGGCTGACTTTCCTAGTTAGTACTTCATCTCCATGGACAAGTGAAGATCTCTTTCCTTTCAACTCCTTAAATAAATCTGTGATATTCTGACCACCACAACCGCTCTCTCCCTCAGTGTCCATTGTGATGCTAACTCAGTAAATACTCAGGTAACTTGCCAGAGTGACTCTGACCTCCCACACCTCCCATACGTCTCCACGCCGTGTCATCCTCCCCTGGGGAAGACCCAGCCCCGCATACATTAAAGATGATCGTTTTAGTTAACAAGGGGGTGATCTTGGACAGTGATATCTTGGTAATACTAACATCACTTCCTTTGAGGATTGCTGAATAGGCTGAAGGTGGCAAAGAACCTCATTTATCCCACCCCTCACCTACTATCCGGTTAGGGGACAGTCTTGGTTTAATGTTTTTTCTCGTGTGTGAGTGTGTGTGGGGGGGGAGGAGGAGGTAGATGAGCGAAGTTCGCTGAAGCAACCTGACGACGGGAGGGTGAGCGAAGCTCACAGGAGGTAGAGGGACGAGCGGAAGTTTGAGTAGGGGAAGGGAGGACGGTACAGGCCGGTCGAAGGCGTACGACGTGGGGATTTTAGCTGGAGAATCCGGCAATAGGGCGGAATGTGGAGTAACTGGTGACAAGCGTACGATGTGGGGGATTTTAGATGGAGACTCCAGGAACAGGGTGGAATATGGAGTAACTGGTGACAGCCACAAGTTGTGAAGAGGAGATACCTGTTTCTGGTGTGTGTGGGTGTTCCTGAAGAATTTCGATTCCCTCAGAAGTGATTGTGTGGCTTGAAGTGCAATGTGTTGCTCGCAGCCAATCAGCAGTAAAGGTGATATTTCG
>SMGT01003801.1:23685-53016 GCA_004794575.1 Lanistes nyassanus
CTCACTCACTCACTCACTCACTCACTCACTCACTCACTCACTCACTCACTCACTCACTCACTCACTCACTCACTCACTCACTCACTCACTCACTCACTCACTCACTCACGTACGTTTGTGAAAAGAAAATGTGTCAAATCCTAAGTGAGAGGCACATGACACATGCAGATCATTAATTAAGCAATGCCCTGTTTTGTCTGCTTCTGCCAATATTTCAGGTCTTTCAGTAAACCTGCCAGTTCGCCTTGTGAACGGCACGTCACAGTACGAGGGCCGTGTGGAGGTCTTCAAATCAGGCGTGTGGGGAATGATCACATACTACTTTTATAACTATCCTGTGTACAACATTCTCGCTGCCAACATCATCTGCAAAGCTCTTTTCGGTTCTAGGTATATTTTCTTTTCAAGCACTATTACACGGTCTGCACTATACGATCCCTAGTGATTCCAGTGGACAAGTAACAGTTTTTTGGTGTGTCTGAGAAATGTGCGATCTTCTTCTTGATGACAGAATGGCGAAGGAAGAAAAATCCAAAAGGGCGGGGGGGGGGACTTTATGTATGAGAATGGTTGCTTCATTTAGATCTTACGTATAGATAAAATAAAGAATTACTCTACAGTCTTTTTCGCCATTATAGAACATTTCAAGTATTTACTAGGACTAACAACGATTGAACCACGTTGAAAGGGATAAATGACAAGTTGTATTTTTGTTTTCTAGCTACGGTGGATCTGTTGTGCCTAAGGAGGAAGCAATTCTACGTTATGGGGTTGCTCACATGAGACCCATACGCATGAACGATCTTGTGTGTGAGGGAAATGAGCAGTTTCCTCATAACTGTTCCTATTCTTCTGAAAATATCTATGTATCACTCGAAGACAGTCTTGCAGTGGTCTGCAAACAAGGTATGTGTGTTTTGTAATGATTCAGCGCGCCTGATATTGCAAAAGTATTTCCAAAAAAATTATTTATTCAGCCGATACGTTATCGTGTGTATGGGTTTGCTACAGAAGTGCAGTTATGTAAAATGCAACTTTCTTCCTTTACGTCAGAATTTGAGGAGACGGCTTGTATTATTGTTACTGTGGTTCATGTTGGTTATTTTTAGAACACTACGTCCTTTAGCCCAGATGACAGTGCGCATGCGTATGAGTTTGTTTCAATTGACGAGCCCTTTAAGTTCTCCAGAGATTAGTTCTCTCGTGATTGGCCCACAAAGTTCGCAGTAGTATGTTTTTGTTTGATTTTCGTCACCCAGCCAGACTTTTACAAACTTATACCCTGCGTCCTGAAACTTTACTCGTGAAGGATCACTCTGGCTGGTCAGATGTACTGATGAACCTTTCTCTCTGTACGTCGCATCTCTCTGGTCGTACGGTTAAAAGACTTTGAAAAGACAACTATCAGGCACATAAGAGAAGCTGTTTGTTTGTAAGTTAGTTTGACTTATGCTTCCTTGGTTGGAGGGACACATGGCTGCATGCAGCAGTGAGAGTTCCAGTAAATGCGGTGTTTCCAAGATAGCGAAAGGTGTTTCCGGCTTAGACGTCAGAGTACTGCTTCTTTGAACTAGATTGAATATCTTTTAACCAGTGTCGCCCGTAGCCGAGTGGTTAAGGCGTTTGTTTTAAAGACCGAAAATAAGAGGTTCAAAGTTTATTTTTACATGTAAATGTGTCTTCGAGGTGGCGGTTAGGGGAGGGGTAGTGGTGGAGGTTAGGGAAGGGGTAGTGGTGGAGGTTAGGGAAGGGGTAGTGGTGGAGGTTAGGGTAGGGGTAGTGGTGGAGGTTAGGAGAGGGGAAGTGGTGGAAGTTAGGGAAGGATAGGTTAGGTTTTACGATCATGATTGTTATTATTCTGGCTGTTCGTTGCCTTAGCCAGTCAGGAGAGCGCGCAGAGGAGCGAGGGAGGTGGTCGGGCGAGAGGCAAAGGTAACCCGCCCCCTTCCCCAGCTGACCCCGTTACCCTGGCCGGGCGGGAGGTAGGGGGTAGACCATCCTCCCAGCTGAAGCCGCCAGACTGCCCATTCGCGAGTTTCTGGCAAGTACGGGCCCGGGGCTATAAAGGCAGCCGACTGCTAGTTGCGAATCGCGGGAGGGGGGGGGGACCTGGTTAGCTCAGTTGGTAGAGCTGCGTACTACCAGATGGAAGGTTGCTGGTTCTAATCCAGGTGTGGCAAAGGATTATTTCCTGGAGCTGCACATTGTCCAAACTCCATTCGCCTTCTCCCCGCAAATTAAATTGCCATCTTACTGCTGCTATCAGTCTGGTGGTTTTTCAGTGCATAGCTTAGTAATAGGACACCATCCCCATAGTGCGAAATCACCTCCAAGTGGAAGCACTGTGCTTCTAATTAACCAACCAGCCTTGAGAATCGCCCGGTCCTGCCAACTTCCTGAGGTAGTGACGTAGAAGAATACGACAGTTATCCGCGACGTGGACACAGAGAGCAAGCTGTTGCCGCCGACCCGTTAGAAGGGAGCTGAGGAGCAACACAGGGGCGACTCTTGTCAGAGAGGAAATTGGGACTCGGACCGTTGCTGAGATTTGGAGCTGAAAGACGAGGCGTCTGCGGTAGTCCTGTCCAGCGTGGTGAATAAGTGAGTGTACGTACCGTGTAGAGAAGTAGGACACGATCGTAACTTGAAGATAGTTGTTAAAGGTACTGGTTGTTAAGGGGACGGTTCCCTTGTTCACCAATGTCAGTTATCGGTGTCGTAGTTGAATTACAATCCAATAGCATGTCGTTGTGATAAACACATTAGCGTGCGAGTGGTTTGTCAGTTATGTTATTAACGAAAACGAAACTAAAAACGTTGTCTCTGACCACATGGCCTTTACAATGGGAGATGAGAATGACGCACAGTATTAACCAGTAATTCCATACTTAGAGGCAAATGATATGATGACTGTAGTAAACATTTACATCCACGAAAGTTCTGATGTGGACAGTTATCTGGTATTTCAATTGCATTCACTTCATTTCGGCGCTGAAAACTGTGGTAAAGGTATCTGGCTAAATTGATGGAGCTACGAGGATCTTGAAACAGACGAGACAAGGTGGAGGGTGATGGATGTAAGGTATATTTGCACGGAAGATATCTCGATCTCAAATCGTTTTAGTGGTCGCAAGTAAAAAGGAAATGGAATTTTTCGTCCACTTCTGTCTTGCATAAAGGGCAGTGTAACTCTTGTGTTGGAACTATTTTGTACCTGTTTGTATAGGTTTTAAGAAATGCCCATTCGAAATCTCGCCAGAATATCTCTTAGCACCTTGTTTTTAATGCACTTTAGATAGGGCTGCAAAAGTAGCGAGGACTGCATACACATTAAAATTGGATGTTTGAAATGCGCGATAGCCATTCTTGTTTATGGCAATTGATAAGTCGTTGTTTAAATGCACACAAGAAACCATTCGCATTATCTGCACCTTGGTCTTCCCACACAAATCCAAATCCATATGTATAAAGCTTTCTGTGAACGTCCGAAGCCCATCACACTTTGCCTCTGTTGTGGAGCTCTAACATTATGCTCTGTGTCAAGCCTTGTCAGACGTAACCAGTATTGCACACATGACACAGCGGCATGTACTGACAGGGGGGAATTTTCCTGTGTCACCATACACCATGTCGTTGGGAGTCTCAGGGCTAACGTTCAACGGTTTTTTTTTCAATGTAAACAAATGAACTTGTTCTATGGGAAGGTGTCTCTTTAGGCCCCATATCTCGGAACCATAAAGGACCATTGGTTTAATTTGACGGTCAGATAGTCTAAACAATGTGTTGGGAGAGCAGTCTCCAAGCTTCCAACAAAAAAAAAAAAGAGTTGTGCAACCCCAAGTTTGGCTCTTGTTGCCAAATCCTTATAGGCTTCGGAAAAGGATAGACGAAGTGTAAACATTAAAACCGAGATTCTTGTAAGAATTGACAACTTTGATCACCTGACCGTCATATAGCTATTTCTCATTTTTAGCTAAGCGACCACCGTTTCTAAAAATCATGATGTTTGATTTTTCTAAATTAACGACAAGGTCCAGTTCTTTCGCACTTTGGTTAAGCACTTTCAGTTGATTTTTAGACCGATGGCTGTGTCGGCCAACAGTATAATGTCATCAGCAAATAAGAGGATAAAAAGTTCTATGAGATCAGGGTGAAGTTGGACTCCATGCTTGCCGTTCCTAACTATATATTTTGACACTTCATTTATATGCAGTGAGAACAGTATCGGGCTGGTTGTCTCCCCTTGTTTTAAGCCCTTAGGACATTCGAATAACTCGGACAGTTCACACTTGGAACGTACGCGTGCTTTCACCACTTTATAGATACTTTTAACTGCGTGATACATTTTGACATCCCATAATTCTGAACACGTGACGGAGTCAAAGGCTCTCTAGAAGTCTATAAAGTCTATAAAGTCTATAAAGTTTCTTATTAGATAAAAGATCGTGCTGAATCATTGCACACAATGTAATGATATTATTTATTGTGGAATGATCCTTCCTGATTCCGGCTTGCATTTCCCAACTTCGTTTGACTCTTCAACCCAATTAGTTAGCCGTTTATTCAAAATAAATGTATACAGGTTGGTGCAGATATTAAGAAGAGAAATACCTCTGTAGTTACTTGAATCATTTGCATTTCCTTTTTTGAATAGTGGGTGTATGATCGTTTCTGACCACGCCTCTGGAAATTGGCCGGTAGAGAACATAGAATGAAACAGCTCTACATGGAAAGGGAGGATCGTGTCAGAACCGTATTTTAATAGCTCGGGTATTACGCTATCGGGACCGGCGGCTTTATTGCAGCCGCTATTTCTGCAGGTGTGATTTCTCTGCCAAGGAGTTCATCTCTGGAGGCTACGCTTGTATCATTGTCTAGAGGGTCAGACTGGACATCTAACTGATCGCTTCTTTCTTCACTGAAGACTGATTTGAAGTGTTCATACCATTTTCCAATCGGTATACTGCCTTGTTTATTCCTAACATTTGAGCATTTCTTTACGGTTGTCCAGAAAGCCTTTGTATCATGCGTATTTCTGATTCAAACCGGTTTTTTCTATGTGTGATGATTTTCCTATACATTTTCCTCTTGTCTAGATACGATAAAAGAATGGTCACAGAATGATTCTTTCGGAACTTACGGAGGGCGCTCTTGGCCTCGGTCTTTGCAGATTTACAATCACTGTCAAACCATTCATTTTTCACATTGTGTCTAGCGAGGCATACAGGCTTCTTCATAAAGTAGGCAGCTGTTTTTAGTGCTTTGGTGAAAGTGGCTACTGCTGAATTAATATTTGTAAATCATAGTTCTTGTTTGGACAACTGGTTTAGGAAGTCTAAAAATTGTACATTGTCTAGGAACAAAGACTTCAGATTAGTGTTTAAAATAAGTTTCAAGGAGGGTACAGGGTAGGTAATATCAGATTCGTTTTCTCTTTGCAACTCAGAGTTCATCGTACATACTAGTGGTAGATGCTGGGACTAAACGTTCGCTGACCGCCGTTGTTGGGGCAACCTATTATACAGCTAGAAAGGATAAAATAGTATACAAAACTACATCCAAACTGGGAGATATATGTGTAACGCCAGACTGATCGCGCTTCATGTCCCATTTAGAATAGAAAGATCAAACACTGAGCACAGCTCACGCAACATTTCACCATAATCATTTAGGCCACAATCCTGTGAGTGCCTAACAGTGTTTGAGGCTTCCTCTTGGTCTCAGGGGTCCATTGACAAATCGATATGCATAGGAGACATATTTGACGTCCTTGCGTTTAGGTCTCCACCAATTATGAAATGAACTTTGCCATAAGTTTTCGTAACTGCAAGCAAACAGTGCTCTAAAATTGACATACCGTTAGCAAAATCAGATACATCATAAAAAGTAGAGTCGGTAGGTGGTAGATAAGTGCACACAAGGTATATCTCAATTTCTGTACTGAAAAGAAGTCTTGAAGTTTCTAATACAATAACATTATCGCATTGAATTTCGATTCGCCTAATGACTTTACCCAAGACCTTCTTGACCAGCAGCATTATCCTCCCTGAGCCGCGACCCTACGCTGACAGTTTCTTAGCGGGAACCTCAAAACAGTCGTGCATATCAAACAGATCGCTTTTAAAGTTATCAATGGTCCACGTCTCTACTAGGCACACAATATGAGATACGTATGAGATAAAACTTGAATCAGCTATTTTTAACAATAGACCTTCAACATTCCACGAGAGGAAAGTAATTGTACTTGCACATCTCGAGAAGCCAGTGTCAGCGGAGTGCGCATTGCGGATCCCACTGATACCAGTACCCGTGCAACTAGAATGAACTGTGGCCGTGTGATCAGCACTACTTACTTCAGTTAGGCCACGGCCGAATCTTCATTTAGCACTATTCTTTTTATTCCCGGACAGGCTCAGTCTATCTCGTCTTGACTCCTTATTGTCACCACAGGACTTCTGCGGCGGTTGTTTCCGGCTCGATGTGGACGGTAGCTGCTGTTGAGATGCGCTGGCGTCCTCGCCGCGTCGCGATCTCGTTTCGTAATGCGGTTGACCAATGTCCGACGCCCGTGTCGCTGAACAGTTATCCCAGGTTGACTGCTGGGGTGCGGCTATCCTTGCTGGAGTCGGTGGAGGTGTTTTCCCGGCGTGTAGACAGTGCGCAGTGGATAGCTGGCTGTTGTTACCTCTATGCTGTGGATCTGGGTCATCACTGGTATGGTGAACACTGTTGACCTCGGGAACTCTATGTGTCATCGAAAGCGGGGTGTGCGGAATCTCGGGATTGGGAGTGCCGCTGGGTAACGGTGTTTGGGTTGGATCATCTGGCACTCGCGGAAGTTCGTCTCCAAATGCAGTGTCACCAAAACACTTGGCGAGATGGGAAGGATACTCTGTGGTATAACTGTCGTCGTCGTCACTGTCTCCACCTTTTCCATGGGTGTTAATGGCGTGGGTCTGGCTTCCGTAATGAGTCTCCAATTTTTGTAGCAGGCATGCATGCTTATTGACGGGCCTTTGAGATGTCCTGTCTATGTCGTTTGGTCAAATGCGAAGCTACTCGAAGCCAGTCAATGAAAAATTAAGAGAAGCGAGTATTAGGATATTTGTTAGTAATTGTATAGTGGAGCATTATTCGTTGTATAGTGGACCATCATTCGTATGCAGTACATTCTATGTTGTAACTGTAAAATAAATAAAGTAGTATTTGATCGCTGCCCTCATTCATTGAGGTGTTCATGTGGCAAGTAAGGGGGTGGGGGGTTGAGCCGGAACGTTTGGAGATTGACACGAAATCAGGCAGCGATCACGTTGGTAGTTTCCCCTTTCTTGACACTATTTATGTTATGGCAGTCCTGTTTAACCAGTAGACTATTGAAAATACATAAAAGTAATACCCCTAGACACACGACAGAGTAATACCACGATAATGATGTCTTGACCTCCAACCTGTAAAAAAGCGGCTTCCATGTGTATACCCGAACTTGGTAATCTGCACGCAGACGCAAGTGAGGAAAAGTGTAACAAAATGAGTTGAATGCATGAGCTACATCCACATTACTTCAGCGAACAAATAAACTTCCAATCGTCATTCACGCCTCAAGAGGGTTAAGGGAATTTATAAAATTTCTGCCATGTCCGACTTTCTAGAAACTTCTAGCTATCCAGATCTATGTAATCCTTCAAGTAACGGTATCCCAAGCGAAGTGTTGTGAAATAGCATTAGTATATAATAAAATTGAGGGGTAAAAATTCTAGATTACCTGTTATACTTACCAGAGCAGTATTTCCTATTACAGTATACTATTTTAATAATTTGTACTTAGAATGTGCAAATACGAGACATGCTTTTTTTACTGTCAATATTTTTTAAAAATCGTACATGTAGTCATGAATTTTGGTCTTTGCGGCTTGCATTGCAGTCCTCCTAACATTCGGGCTTTGAGGCTTGCAGTTTTTGAGATCACACTTTTCTGTTGGTCAGACTGAATTTTTATCTTCTCGCTTTTGTTTCTCGTCCCGTCTGTTGGGTCGGGACAGGCAACCACTCGCAGCTGGGCCGCTAACAATCACGGCCACTAGCAGAACTGTACCCATGGAGAACAGCCCTCTGTCACCTGTTAGGGATGTTATCAGAAGTTACTAGCCTGTCGGGTTGCTGAAATATATATATATATATATAGGCCTATGAATATTCTGGAACTTCCTCATCCCTTAAAAAAAAGATCACCCAGGCCTAAGTGAACTTCGATGTTAGACAACTACAAGTCAGGAAAACTTGCCCGACCAGGCTGTGATAAATGCGTTCAATGAGAGTAAGGCCAGAGAATGGAGAGAGATGGAGACTCAGTGATGTTTGGGCGGGAAGTTGGAAAGCAATAACACGGGGTGGCCGGACGATCCTGTCAGAGGTTAACGGAAGAGGGAGAACAAAAAACTGATACATTTACAACCATTGTCCTGAACGGTCCAACCAGCGGGTCTGGCAAAGAAATAATGCTAGTAACACCTCGACCCAATGAAAGAGCAAATAATATTCTCTCCGCCATCTTTGGGGACTTTCGCCTTCTCTTAGCTTATTTAAGGAAGCCAATCTTTAAAACGCACCTTTTTCCTACTTGATACAGCAGGGACTGTGTGGCCATGAACACTAGAAGTCCGCAAGCAGCAAGTCTGCCTTCAGGAGGGGCCCACTCTACCGAGTGTATACATTGTTACCTGTTGGCATTTGTCGACTGGGGAGTTGTAGTTAATTTGCAAGCCTGCCGCACCTTCCTTTCTGTGCGCATGACCGTGATCCGGACTGACCTCGTCATTGAGAGACGGAGCCCGGTCTCTGACATCACAGACGGAAGAGCAGGGAGCGGAGCCACGTGACCTGCTATCACTGCCATTCATTGGCACGAGGCATTGGATAACAGGTAGCCAAGAAGCGCGTGGTGTCAGAAGGGCTGGGACCAGGTTCACCACCGTCCGTCGGGCAATAATAATAACAATAATAATAAATGTAGATTTTTAACGCGCGAGAATAAAATTTCATGCACACTTCGCGCCGACGAGGCACACAGACACTCTAATGCTAAACAACGAACGCAGATAAAGAGAGAGCGAGAGAGAGAGAGAGATATGAACGCAACACTGAGCAACAGGTCAGGAGACAGATCGTCCGTCATTCACAGGTGTACAGAAAAGTATCAAAAAGAAGATGCACAGAGAAATTTGAAAGTTAATGCAGACACTGAGACAGGCAGTCGCGACGTCAGTCAATGTACTTACGGAAAAGATAAGTTGTTAAGTTTCGTTTGAAAGTCTGTAGTGATTGGAAGTGGCGAATGTGGTGGGGAAGTGAGTTCCATTGGGTGGATGCCGAGAAGGTGAACATGCGCTGTCCGTTTGTTTTTGTCCTGATGCGGGGTACTGAGAGAATGCGATCCTCTGAATAGAGCGGAGCTGTCTCGCTGGAGTGTAGATTGTAAGAAGTTCTGAAAAGTAGATGGGGCATGCATCGATGAAGAAATTAAAACAGAGAGTAGACAACTTGTAATCGATGCGAGCCTGAATGGGGAGCCAGTGCAGAGTGCGGAGGAGAGGTGTGGCATGGTCTGTTTTGCGCGCTTTCAGGACAAGGCGAGTGGCCGAGTTTTGAAGTATCTGTAACTTCTTTAGCAGATATAGAAGACAGCCGGCTAGCAAGGAATTGCAGTAGTCGAATTTAGATAGTACTTAGGCACATACAAATGTGTTTGCAACCTGGTCGGACAGTAGGTGACGGAAGCTGCTGATTTTTCTGAGTTCAAAGTAAGCGGATCTGCAGATATTGGATATGTGTTTGTCCAGTGTCATGTTAGAGGTAATAATAACACCGAGGTTTCTTGCTGAGTCGGCGAAAGGGATGTCGACATCACCGACTCGAACTGCTGTGGGACATTCTGTCACTCCAGTATTTCTTTTACTGAAGAGAAGACTCTCTGTTTTTCCGTCGTTCAACTTAGGCTTGTTGTGGAACCATCCATGCTTTGACACCGGAGATACAATTCTGCATAGTCATGATGCTGGCACGTACATCAGCTGGAGGAAAAGAAGTGTCGTCAGCACAGGATTGGGTGGAGACCGTGTGAGAGTGACTGAGAGATGAAAGTGGTTTGATGTATAAGATGAGGTTAGGTCCCAGGAGATATTCTTGAGGGACTCCGAGAGACAATGTTGATGGGGCTAACAGTTGGTCGGCGACAAGTACAGACTGAGTTTTACCAGAGACGTAAGACTGAAACCACGCCAGCGCCGACCCACAGATGCCGTATACATCATGGAGACGATTGAGGAGGATGGTATGGTCGATCGTATCAAACGCTGCGGAAAGATCAAGGAGGGTCAGAAAAGACACATCGCCTCCATCCAGAACAGAAAACATGTCATTGACAACTCTAGTCAGAGCTGTTTCCGTGCTGTGGGATGACCGATATGCTGAATTGGAGTGAGAGATAAGGTCATTTGAGTTGAGGTAGGCGAGAAGTTCATTCAGAACGACCCTTTCAACCACTTTTGAGAGGAAGGGTAGGTTGGAAACTGGACGGTAGTTTTTGAGGCTGTTTGCGTCAAGGGTGGATTTCCTGAGGAGAGGCTTGACTAATGCAGCCTTGAACATCGATGGAAAGACTCCTGATGACAGACTGTCGTTTACGATCTGTGTGAGAGTTGGGAGCAGAACATCCAAGCAGTCAAGGAGAAGGTGGGTTGGTATGGGGTCCAGAGGGCAGGTAGCTGGTTTAGATTTTAATATAAAGCCTCGATATCTGACTGAGATATGGGCTGGAATGATTTAAATGAACAGCGTGGCAAGTTGTCAGCAAGGATTGGAGGCCCACAGCGTAGTGCCATCTCGTCCAGCCAGATCGCACTCTCAGCCTGAAGCAGTTCGTCACGGATGGTCGGATGCCAGTGAGTGAAAGCTACAGTGGGCACGTATCGGCAAGCGACTACCTGTAGAGCGGGACATCCGCAGTACCCTGAGGGACCAGCAGTGGGTTCTAAGGTCCGGCGGGACCCCCTCCGTGCTTCGGGGGATTCGTGTGTTGGTGCGTGGCCACGCAAGAGCGAACTACCGGACTTTTATTGTGTGGGAACTCTAAAAATAACCAGAAGGAGCTTCTCAATGAAACCAACCGAATGTATATAGGTCTTTATTTGATCTATATATCTATATCTATATATATATATTTGCTTGGGCATATGTGTGTGGTACTCCATACGTAATCCCACAGTAATAATCTTATAATTCATGTCCTCTAGTGGTTGTGATCTGTCCGAGTGAGGGGTTTGTGTGAGTGGGCGGATCATACCCGGGGTCGACTGGGGGGTGATTGAGTGCGCCTGCGGCTGGAGAAAGCGCGACGAGCGTGGAGACTGGACGTGCACTCAGTTACACAGGTCGTCACACAGGCATGTAACATTTTAAAGGTTTTCAACCTAGAGTGTATTGTCAGGTATGTGCAGGTCGACTTCGGCCAAGTTAGGTGTTTGCTAACTGACCCGAAGAGGCAAAATATAAAAGAGTTAATGACAAGCGCTGGGTAGGCATTCCATACTTTTTACTTTATCAGTCTTTTGTTTAAGTTCCCCAGGGTTGCAACGAGTACATCGTCGCATCCAACGGAACCCTCCAGTCGCCGGGGTACCCAGAAAGCACAGTGTACAGCAACGACACAGACTGTGTGTGGAAAATTGTCAGCACGGCGGGGAGGATTCAGCTGAATTTCACAGATCTCCAGATCAACACAACCTTTAACACGGCATCTAACACACTGCAGGTACATTTACAACAATGATGCTGATATCTGTGACCGCCGATGAGCCTAATTCACGTGATGCACAATGCACGTGATGAAGTGACAATGTTAAAATGCTTCTGCGAGTGTCATTCTGTTCCACATAATCAATTTGCAGGTAAACATCCATAAATTCTCAACTGGCAATGACTTTATTTTATTGGATCGGTCGTAGTATCCAACTGCGTGTGTTGTTCTGTCTGTAGTCTACCTTTTCGTATGCATACTTATAGGGCTAGACTACAAAGAAAGTCAAGGATCTGTGTGACCCCTCTTCTTGCCTCAAAAAAAATCCCGTTGTTGTTCAGCTCTTATTTCCCATTTTAGGTCCTAACCTCGCCTTGGTCAACACTAGCCTACATAGACAGCCCCACAACAGTGGAGCCACTTGTATCCTCAGGAAATACACTCTACTTGTGGCTCAAAGCCCAGTCCGGGACGACTGGAATTCGATTTCAGGCATCATGGGGTAGGTCCACGCGCTCAGAGAAACTTGTTTTACCTCACAGAAACATGCTTTGCCTTTCAGAAACATGTTGTACCGTAAAGAAACATTTTATGCCTTGCAGAAACTCAGCCGGACTTTACAACGTGTGTGTGTGGGGGGGGGGGGTGTGTGTGCGTGCGTCAGGTGCGTCCGTGCGTGCAATGGTTCTTTTTCGTTTTTCGTCGTTTTTGTGTCGTCGTGATGAAGGGGTTGTGCCCCGAAACATGTAGATTGTCTTCGAGTTTGTCCTGTTCTAGTTTGGATCAGTTCCCTTGTTTTAAATTTAATTTGGATTTTCCTACAAGCGGCAGGCACTTGTTTTTCTTTTATTACTTATTAAGTACTATTAGTATTACTATTGTGTAGTACACTAAAGTAAACCAATATGATAAGTACAAGTAGATTAGCAGTATTTTTTTTTGTCGATAGTTTCATGCAAACTTTCTGCAACGGCAATGGGTTGTTCTGCTGCGTTCAGGGAGATAACTCTGCCATCCAGGCACCCGATACAGGAGGTTCGCGAAGTGGCTGTTTGCTCTTGTGGCAGTTGTTACTGAGCACAGTTCTGTCGATATTTTCGTTATGTTAACCTCAAGTCAGTGTGAAATGGCAACTATGTAAGTTGTAATATATGTTATGTATGTTGCGCCACAGAATCAGAGTTCTAGAACCAAAATTTTCAAGTTACAAAAAATAAATTGGTTAGTACTACAAATAAAGTTCTAAATTCATACTGACACAAGCAGATATAGATTTTATATAAATAAATATGAATGCAGTCTGTGCAACTTGAAAGGTAGATATAGTAGTGTGTTTAAACGTGCTTTGAATCTGAAACATCTTCTATCTTGCAAATGCCCGCTTTCAAAAATTAATAAATAAATAATTTTTAATAACAAAACTACGGGAGGAAGGCTGACAAGGATTTTTTTCAAAAAATTAAGTTTGTGTTTTGGACATAAATAAATGTGCTGTAGCACTGGTTTTCGTGTTGCAATTAAACCATACAAATGTTCTTATTTTACTGTGTGTAACTGTATGTATTTAGAAAATCTTGCAACATTATGAAATTTTACAATTGATCATAACTAAAAACAATGTTACACTGTTGTGTTGAGCCTTATTAAATCATCTCAATATGTATAATCAAATAACACTGGTCTCTCCACTATGGCGTTTATCGAATCTATAAAATGTCTACCTCATTATGCCGATGTATTTTAGTTCTAGAACTTTATTTTATGGCCCATCTTCCATAGTTTAATACAATTTCACACCGACTCAAGGTTTGCAGGGAGAACATATTTTCTTCTCCAACCTATTTCTAGTGAGTACTTTTCTTTCTCCTTTCCTCAACAGAACTTTGCTCAGTTATAGCTGTCAAGAGCAAGCCGTTTGAGGTATTACTCAAGCGCTTTCATGGGGTACGACTTTATCTCCCATAGTCAAGGTGTTAAAAATAACTTCTCCTCAGGGAGACATATTTAATGCTAAATTGTCTCCTCAAGATATTCTCTGCGCTTAAAATAAATAAAAAAGAGACTATTTCTCAACAGTATACCACACAGGTCTGACAGACGCCTGTTCTGAAAAAAACACTTTCAATAAAAAGCTGGTGGAGTTTTCTGTTGCACTCTCGTGTCGCAAAAAGAGAGAATTCTGGATGCAAATTAAGAGAGGTACCCCCCGGAAGTGAAATTGTTTTCACACCTCGACTTGGGGGCATAAAATTCCAACCAATGGGAAAGCTTGGGAATACCTTATACGTCAGAAAGGTTTGCTACATCGATGAGGTGCGCAGCTTGTTATGGCTACAATGAACATGTTTCGCCGTTGTGGTGAATAGCCATAGCGTAGGCTAAACAGCCGAAAGCATGCTGGCTCGATTCTCGTGCTTTCATTTTCTCCCTCCCATCTTTTAAAAAAATAAAATCCTTTTTTTCCGGATTGGGTGATAGCAGGGGCTTGGGTAGGGGGTAGGGGGTAGGTAGGGATGGGGTTAGGTACCGTCTTGTTTACACTACCGAAAACAGCACTTTAAGGTACTCTATAGATATACTAGTGTACTAACTACTAGAAGTACTAATTTACTATAATACTTAGTACTATATGCATTGTGTAGTACACGAGTAGTACTAGTACAGCATTAACACAGTTAGTATATATGAAGTCTATTGCTGATGGTTCCTTGCAAACTTTCTGTAGCAGAAGGATTCTGATTGGGTGAACTGCTCGCGACGTATTGCCCAACCACTTCCATTGGCTGGAGTTTTATACCCCCCTACCCCCAGGTGTGAAAAATAATCCCCCCCCCCCCCCCACGAAGTTACTTTGTCGCAATATTTTTTCTGCCTAAATATTTTTGCGCGGAAAGACCATTTATCGTTTGTAGGCGTCACAAGTCTGTTTCTTGTCTGTTCTAGGACTGTACGTCCCTCCACCCTGCCCTGAAACAACGTACAGTTCTATTGGCTGGCTCCAGTCACCAGGTTACTCTGGCCAGTATCAGCCAAACCTGAACTGCAGTTATCCAATCAGCAAAAGAAAAGGTGTTTTCATTACTTTCGAAGTTTATGACTTCGCTCTTGGTGAACCACAGGAAGGTGTATGTCAAGACTATATTCAGGTGAGCAGAATAATTAGGCTCTTGAAATGATAAAGAAATTGAAACAAAAAAAACATATCATAAATATTGAGATAGACTGCTCTAAATCTTATGGCTACAGAAAGACAGATTCTTTCATTATATATTTGTTCGTCGACTTCTGGTAAAACGAAAATGCCAGAAATGTTGTTCTACATAACAGAATTGTACGTGTGCAGTGTCTGTAATGCCATCATCTATCAACGTTGCAGATATTTGATGGTGGCTCTGAAATGTCACAAGCAGCTGGAGGTCCATTCTGTGGAACAACTCGCCCTCCCACCATTAGGACTAAGATCTTAAACTCCACAGAAGTTCTCGTCAGGTTCAAGTCCGACACTGTCAGTTCGTCTGTTGAGAAAGGATTCAACATATACTATTATCCTGTAGAGCCAGGTATTAACAAAATCATTTTTACTGTCACCTTATTTAGTTACTTACACGGTTACACTCATCACACAATCACAGAACCCCCAAAAAGTCCGCCAGGTATTAATGACTGTTGTTTGCTTATGCACTTATACAAACACGAGTAGGGCTTAAGCGCAGTGACTTGCGCCGTTGTTGCATAGCTCTCTACATTGTGTTAATTTTTGGAGTTTTTGTGATTGTTTTGTTGTCATCTGTGCCTGGCAGATTCCTGATGTTGTGGCCGTTATTGTGGTACACTTTCTATTGATGATTTTCTCAATACGCTGAACTTATTGGACTCTTTGTGTTCTGGTATACTGCGACAGTGCGTCCTGCGCTCAGCCCGGCATTTACGGAGCTGTTAAACACAGAATCTTTTCCTATGCCATTCTCTATCACTGTTGGATCATCTGAAATCTCTTTTTCGGACTCTTGGAATCTTGGCTTTTGATGGACTCCGCTCTCTCGATGAAACAACATATTACGACAGTTTGTCAGATCTGTTATTTTGAACTAAGGAGGATTGGTTCGATTGGAACATTTCTTTCCGATAAAGCCATCTGTCACGTCCTGTATTCTCTCCAGGTTATATGACGGCATCTCACTTCTCATCGACTGTCTTATTCATTTTCCTTAAAACGCGCCTTCATTACTCTACTACTCCGCTGCTAAAGAGCGTTCACTAGCTTCCTGTCTGTGAGCCAGTCAAGTGCAAAACTGCGCGCATCTGTTACAAAATTCTGACAGAACCCGCACCATCGCACGTGTCTGGTCTGATTTTTCTAGACACTCCATCTGTTACAAAATTCTGACAGGACCCGCACCATCCTACGTGTCTGATCTGATTTCTCTATACACTCCATCTGTTACAACATTCTGACAGGACCCGCACCATCCTACGTATCTGATCTGATTTCTCTATACACTCCATCTTTTACAATATCTGACAGGACCCGCACCATCCTACGTGTCTGATCTGATTTCTCTATACACTCCATCTCGCCCACTTTGTTCTCTCTCCGATTCACGTCTTTTTTCAACATTAACGCTTCAAACGCAAGTCGCATGGCCTCCGCTGTTTTTCCGTCTAATTTGGAATTCCCTTCCCTTTCACATCTGCCACTCCCCTTCCTTCCAATCCTTCAAATCCAGCCTCAAAATGTATCCCTTTACTCTTTATTTTGGATAATGTAAGTGCGCGTCTCTCTCTCTCTCTCTCTTTCTCTCGCTCTCTCTGGGTATGTGGGTATGTGCGGTTGTGCTTGTGCAAGTGCTTGTAATTTGTCTATTAGCGCATAAATCAGGGAGAGGCAATTTATAATTACATGATTATTATTATCACATCCATATTCAAAGAAATTGCAAACATAAATGAAAAATCTTAAGAAAGATAAAGGAAAGAAAGAAAGAAAGGAAAGAAAGAAAGGAAGGGAAGGGAAGAAAGAAAGAAATAATTTTTAGAAATGCATACGTATTTATTTCCAACAGACCCGATCAGACCCGGTGACTACAGTGAAGACAGCGGCGGTTTCCAATCCCCTGGTTACCCAGACGTGTACAATGGCGAGGAGAACTGTATCTGGACCATCACCACAAAGCCGTACACGACCATCACACTCTCCTTTCAGGACGTGCAGATTGGGCCATTGTGGGAGAACATGATCCGAGTAGGTTTTGTTTACCAATGCAGTACCTCGCCATCCTTGTGTGTACTTATTCCGAAAAAATTATTTAGGGAATTAAGTCCTTCATCATATGTGCCGTAGACTTGGAGACAGTTGCACCATCACTGGCGACGTGACAACCCGCTACCTCCATTCTCTGTGTTCTCTGCCAGCCTCTGGGTTTACCAAAGGTTGGATCAATCCACTCGTGGATGTTGTTTTCTCCGAGGAAGCAATTGAAAAACAACATATAATCCTTTATATAATCCTTTTTGTTTATGGCCTGTAGAATAAACAAATAAAATACTAGTTTATGTTCTCTGCAGTTTTACAGTTTGTGTTTTGGTTTGGTTTGATTAGTTTTTATGTTCAGTGCTAGGGTTTCACAAACCGCACACTAACAGGTTCTCAGCATTTCCTCTGTTTCCATGCAGGTGCAGGATCTGATCTTCTGGCGGCGGAAATATATTTATTCTTCTGGCTCAGTGTCACCGATAATCAGCGACGGAAACATCCTTGAAATTGTACTTTTTTCTACACTTGATAACGGAGTTAACAAGTTCAATGCTTCCTGGACAACAGGTTTGTTATAGTCAAGTCTTTCTGGTTAACAGCAAACATGTACTCTATGAACTCCACCACAACCATTCTAATGCCTAGACCTTTGCGTAAGTATACACTATCGTAGAAGAGGAATACATGGAAAAATTCGGTAATGCGTTTTGTATACTTGGACATATGCCATACATTATATCATATTGTAGCGTATCATATCGTGTCGTATTACATCATATCACATCACATGCCACGTAACGCTTCATGTCACGGTTCATCTGTCATGCCATGTGTTGTATCATAAATCATATCATGTCATATGTCACATCCTCATACCACGTTATATCATGTCATATGTCACATCCTCATACCACGTTATATCATGTCATGTAATGCCATATAGCATATGTCATATATCACATCCCATCATAAATTACCGTATCATATCACACATCTTGTCACACCACATCACATCTGACAACACATTTTTGTTCAGTTTGTAAATCTGGGTTTCCTGGCTTTGTACCAGAATGTCGACAAGTGTTCCTGTCTGCTACGGGAACCATCACCTCCCCGAATGACGCAGACTTTTACAAGTCACCAGCAGACTGTACCTACGTCATCAATACACAACAACCAGGCTATTATCTCACCTTAGAGTTTTCTGCAATCAGTTTTGAAAAAGATCAGAAATGCAGAAACTACATACAGGTAAAGTAAACAAGAATTAATCAGACTGGAACAAAGTGCTAATTTCTAGCAAAAACCACTGAACACAGGACAGAAATCGCATGTGTTAGAATTTCCTAACACAACTTTGCGCCATATTCTATGGAGCGGTCAGCAGGGACAGCGACAACGGACACTATTACCGCCGGATACCCGAATAACAGATATCAGCTTGAATGAAACCAGGCTCCACCACCATCAGTCCAACCTACGCAATCAGCACGTGACCCTTTCCCCCATACATTCTTCCCCTCAGCCCCCTATGATGCGAAATCACGGAAATGTAGAACCACTTCCCCTTCGAAACAACTGAACTCCCGTGTTCTACTGGAAATGCTCATTTATATTTTGTGATAACAATGTCGTCACTTTGAGTTTATACCTTAACACACACAAACACACCCGCACATTTAGATATAAACTTATTTTATCAAAGATCTTCGGGTTTTTTTTTAATTTGAAATTTATGATGAATAACATGCTAAAACCATACAGACAGTTGAGTTTTGTTTTCAATCGTTCCTTTAAGTATTTATTGCACATGTGGAAAGCTAGCAGCAAATGGGTAGGTGTACATCTTACATATTGATGAGGTCAAGAACTTGGGAAATACATTCTGAACACAAAGCAACTCGTGCATGTCAATACTCCATGAAGCTAAACAAGAGAAAACATCACATGAGAAAAATAGGACTGTCGCTCTTAATAACTTATTAAAAACATCAAATGTTCTCTGAACAGCCAATCATATTTTACCTCGTAGTTAGGCCAGATGGAAGTCCGCACAACATTCGATGTAGCAAGTAACAAGACACTTTAGGCAGAGTCGTTTGGTTTTTTCCCCCTTGTGTGCACAGCGGGGTCATGATGGGCCATTGGTGAAGTAGTGGCCATGGCCATCACGCCTGATGTCTGCTGGAACCGTCGTGTCCATTGATGAAAGGAGTCTTTACGTGTACAGCGGCATGTCAACTTGCTGGGTGAAGCCAAAAAAGGGATCTAGACCTTCACTATGTGCCGTTTGAAGCCAAGAATATCCGTGGACGTCAGTTGCCGCGCTGGTTACATTTGTACAAAAGTCAGGGGTTCTGCAGCACAACATCCAGAGCAAAAGCGAAAAGGGGTTACCACCATTCCCACCATAAGGGCATATTCATCGAGCACGCTTAACAGCTAACAAAAAACGAATCACAGGATAAAAGGGAGGAAAAGCTTCAATTTGTAACCATTCTACAGGTTATTTTTTCATTTTATTCATCCTTAGTGTTACTGATGTAGCAAATAGATTTCTTAAATGCTTTTGGGCTGTTGTCAAAATGTTACTTATGCAAATAATAATAACAATTTAAATCGTAGACACAATGTTTGATGACAAACATTGTCTCTCACATTCCTGTTCTAGTTTTCTGTGCTTGTCTGGTCAATGTTTTATTTTACGTACCTTTACATATAAAACATTTACAGTTATCTTCCACTTTGTTGTAAATCGACAGTTTAATTTAACTATTAACAATTTTTCTACAGATTTACGATGGTAGTTCAGAGTTCTTTCCCTTGCTTGGCGAGAAATACTGCGGTCTATCACTTCCACCACCACGGAACTCCACTCAGACTCAATTGTTCATAAAGTTCAGCTCTCAGACAGGGTATAACAACTTCAGTCTCGAGTACTCCTCACATCCAAAAGGTGAGATATGAAATTATGCACACCACTTAATATCAGCAACAGATTTTACACAACTTTCCTCCTGTTTCTAAAGTTACCGTCTTCTCATTCTTGTCCACATTTTGTCACTGTGGCAAATTATCAATTTGCGAATACTTTTTTTTTTTAAAATTGAAGTCTGCGACAAAGGCCAGATGACGGACAACGAAGGAAGCTTCACCTCGCCTGGATTCCCCCTCGGGTATCCTAGCAACACGTATTGTGTGTGGACCATCACAACAGACGACAAGGAGGCTATCATCGACTTGACTTTCGACGATTTCTCTGTCGGCTCTCAAGGAGCGCAGTGCCAGTATGCTTTTGTCAGAGTGTACGATGCACCAGTGATGGACGCTGCGACAGCTGTGGCCACGTAAGTTAATTACTAGTTTATCACTGACTTCAACCTTCTATTTCTTTAACGTCTTTGAAAAAGGTGTAGATACTTTCACTTGTGAAGTGCTGTCCTTTACTACTGCACATTACTCATCGAATTCGATTGTCGTTCTTGTTGTTACGGTTGAGCTTCAGTAATGTTGCCATGTAATTTCGATTGTGCATTACTTTGCCCGCCAGCAAGACTCGTCCTGGGAGTAAGCAAAGGGGTTAAGACGTTTAGCATAGTTGGGTCAGGAAGTCTCCCCTCCAGTGGTTGTTGTGTCGCCTTATAAAGTGTTTTCTGACATTTTCGTATATGTACTCTAGAAGCTTTTTTTCTCATGAGTAGATATATCACACACCGTTAGTCGTCGTGTTTTCGTGATAATAACCTTTAGCTATTGCAGAGTTTATGTTGTATTTAACGTAAATAGGAGAATGGTTTTGGTGCATACGGCTAACACTGCGCATGCGCCGTAAGCTTTAGCTTCCTGTTGTTACTGAGAGGATGGCTTTGCTTGCATTTCGTGTTCTCCATCTTTTCTCTCCTCTCCCCTCTCTCCATCCCCCCCCTCTCTCTGCCCTCCCTGCGGCCTCCACTGCAGTCTACGTTTATTAAAAACGAAAATCCTTCTCATGTTAGTGTTATTTGTGTCTGTAGATGGAAGTTGGGCTACAGGTGAACCTATGTTGCCTTAGGCAAAACAAGCTGTACGTTTAGCAATAATTTTTAGAGCAAATCTGCGGAAGATAAAAAATATTTTGCTCAAGTGCATTGTCACTAAGTGGATCAACACTAACAACCGTTAACCCTTTCATCTGGTGCTATAGCTTGTGCGGGACGACCGTAACCCCAAAGGTCAGGTCAACTGGTAACAGTCTGACGGTAGTTCTCAACGTATTCGGATCACTGGTTAACGCCAACGGCTTCCGCGCGTCCTACATCGCCAGAAATCCAACCGGTAAGTACAGCAGCCTTTGTGTATTGTTTAACTATACATAGCTGGCGAATGATGTAGGAATACACTTTACGTCGTGTACATTAAATACAATTTTGTGTACAGTAAGAAACCCGAGCATTTTTAAGCCGTCATTTATTGTTAGCCAAAGCTCTAAATAAGTAATTCGACGACCTTTACTGCTGCCGAGGGGGGGGGGGGGGTAGGGGGGGTGGAGAGGGATAAGGCTGAGAAGGAAAATGGAATAACCCAAGAAAAATATCGTTGGACACCACTGTAAGAATAGGCTATAAGAGGATAACATCCACAGCAAGCAAGTCATTGGATCTCTCCATTCGAACCCACTACCCACTGTATCAAAGACAAGGACAGTATTTTACCCTATGCCAAGGATACCCCACCCCACGTCCCTACGAGGAAAAGTCGAACCTAAATCTTATTTAATACTCTCTAGTGATCGGGTGGGGGGAGGAATTAATTTTTACCTTTTGTGTGGGCGTGTGTGCGTTTGACTGACACAAAGCAAGCATTGTTTTGCGTACTAGAGAGCTTTTTTAAACGATTTGTTTGTGTTTAGAAATGTATGTTGTATATGGAGACAAATATCTTGTATGTTTCAGGTCAGCTTCCAAAAGGTGATATTTTATACAACCTATTTTATCATTGTGAGGCTTAATGGTTTTATTGAACGAACATCACAGATCGAAAATTGTTTGAGATGGAAAACATGCAGCAGTGATTGAACGGATTGCCTTGGAGAAAAAGTCGTAAAGTTTTTCTTTGTTATTATATGCTGATGGATTTACACCTTTATCATAGTTAAAAACATTTTTTCATTACAAGCCAGAGCTGGCTTGCATAAGTGTTGGTAGCTCCTCTTCCGGACATAAGACCAGCCGGAAGATCATTCGCCCTGTTTTTTAAGGTCACCTTTATGTATGAACAGAAGATAAGAATGCCCATGCAAGTCAGGCTTGAACACCGCCGTCCAAACGCAGTGCATAATTTATATATAAATATATTTATATTTATTACACAATAGTTACAATGCAAAAACAAACAAACAAACAAACAAACACTGGGCACAAATTTATCCTAGATAACTTTCATGGCACTTTCAGGTTTCTATCCTTTTGGAATCAGTGCTAATGACAGGCCAATGGAGTCGTCACTGTATGAAGCACTACGAATTCCAATCGAAAATGGTTTTCCGTATGGTGAGAATATCCTAGATGAGATAAATGTAAGTAGTCCAGCGACTGTGTAATCAGCCTGTCGTTTGCATGTCCATTTGTTTTATTATACAGACATCGAAATTTGTATTCCTGGGAGAAAAAGTGCGTTTGTGCTAGGGAAACATTAGTGTATCTCGTGTAAATCTCGCGTATATCTGCACCGTTTCTCCCCTTAAAGGGAGTTTCACCACTAGAGACATTTTTGGCAATAGGGTGGTGGTTGTCATTCGTGAAATGTAGAGCACTTTACCTCGGCGCACAGCCCCATGCGTGTAAATCACATTTGGAGATGCATCAGACTCTCTTTTACGAAGACTGTCGAGCTACGCGACGGAAAATATCGAGGTCGCGGGATTGCCGCAGTGACGTATAAATGGCAATAACAAAGACACAAAGAGAAGCGCGTATTCGAGTGAAGAAAAAATTGGACACGTTGGATATGGAGTACGGCCATACGTACTATATGGGGTTTTGAGCAGTAAATCTGCTTTAGTGAGCTGACAGCTATAGAAATCGTATCGCAATCGTGATAGATGTCAGTTTTGCAGAGGTTAGGCTCCCTTTAAATCGTCTCGAGTAATAACCGTGTAAGGTCTTACTCTTTAATGCGATCGTCACAAATTCTTTTTTGCTGATGAGTTTTAAATAATTCCTCTTGCAAGCATTTCACTATAAACGTCATCGCAACATTTACAATTCTGCCATGCACGAAGAGATTTTTAAATTCTACATTTTCCCCTGTTTATAGTAGGAATAGTTACCAGTATTTCCAGTTTCACGCATAATTCCAAAAGCGGTGTTTAGGATGATTTATGTTTTTAAAAAAATGAGGATGTGGTTTGACATTTTTCAGGTGGGAGCCAATGGTATTATAACGTTTGATAAAGGAATCGCTTGGCCGAGACTAGATCCCTCCCGCCAAGTGCTGTGTATATACTGCACCTACATCAATACTGAGCAAGGTTGTTATCAACAATTTTGAATATGAGGGGGAATGTCTTATTCCTATTTCAGAAGTTTTTTAAATTGCCTTTCGTAGTCTCTGAATCTTCTATGCTAAAACCATATCAAAATGTAAATCAGATTACTTTGTCTCCTGAAATGTAACACAAACACAGCGATAGACAAACACAAAAAAATAAAATCAAGTTGGATTAGTTGTTAATTATGATTCTACAGCATAAGAAAGACTTGAAATAAGACAGGAGATAACCAGGATAAAATTAAGAGATCAGTAAATTAGAAATGGAAACGGATGGAAAGATCATTTGAAACAGCATGTCGATGGGTGAAAACAACATCCATTTAAAACTTGGTGCTAACTTGCAGCTCAGCTTGTGAAGCTACTCCTACTGATAAATTGATGTACAGGTATGCCTGGTCTGTGCAGCTGTGTACTACCACCTTTACCAGGACTCCACCAGCAGCCAAACTGTCCTGGACAAAGCCACCTCCGATGTTCAGACTCTCACTGGGTCGACGACCTTCAAAGCCACAACAGTTCTTGTTGTCACTTGGGACAGTGTGAAACAATATTTCCCTTCAGTCAATTACAAACCGACTAACGTAAGGGGCTTTTAAAATCTATGTGGTAGTTATAGGACATAAATATGAACATATGGGAAACGGTTTGGTACAGACAGTGAAAGCCATAACAAAGGCGTGAACAACCAAAACCAGAACAGTTTTTGACGAAAAGATTTGTTTTCTTACCAGCGGATTGCTTCTCAAATGGTTTGCACCTGATCCTGATCTGAATCTTTTACCTGGCACCGTCGAGTGTCCCGCTTCTGGTATCTTAAGTGTTATATACTATACGATCTTGTATCTAAACCCCTTCTGTACAACAAGATCGGAGTCAATGGGTTACTGCCTCTGTAGTCTGCCTCTGATCTTAAAAGTATTTTTGTTTGTCTGCTACGTGAAAAGCTGAACAACGTCGGGTCTGACTCAACATTTTAATACACAGCCAGAACCTGAGTATAAGAAAAATGTACCACCTCTGTCGACCCACATCAGAATCACCCACCGTCACACCCCTCGTTCCATGCACCCTACTTTCTACGATCGTACAAATGACCAACTAGGGATGCACGTTCCAAATTATATTCATCCTGTTTGTCTCTGGTAATGGCCGGATTAACCATAATACTAATTTACCTTGTCTAGTGGCTAACTGAACCTCTGCCGTTCTCTGCTGACGGCTCCACTTGGTGACTCATAGACGGTAGCCTGCCCTTCTACTTTTGTTTGCTAACATTTCCTGGCAGCTAAAGCCAGTTACTTCTCCCCAGCCTGACCCTCACTTAATGCAGCTGCATAAGAGGTGCACGAAGCAGGCAGCCCTGTGGCTCCCCCCTCACACAGTCAAGACTCTTAAAGTCAGAAGGTCAAGCAAGCAAGCCCAGGGGCTGGGCTTAAGCAAGGCTTCCTTCTTCTTTCCGCTCTTTGTGTTTCTCCTCCTTCCTTTCAGGCTCCCCGTTCTCAGTTACATTTCTTCCTCTTGTAGTGCCATCTACATCACGTGATTTATCCCCCTCACGTGCCCCCACTCTCACAGGCGGCATTATGTGGATATCCAACTTATGACCTTTTGGCAGAAGCTACTTCCAATGTTTAGGTTTCTCGAGTTCCCGAGTTCACCGACTGCTTATTGCTGATGCAGGCATGCTTGGGTGACATCATGCTGTCTACAAATTGGGACTGTCGTCATTCGCACCTGGGTGCCGCCAGCCTATAGGAAGGCTGGTTAACCCCTCCCCCCACCAGTACATGTACCGTTCCCTGTTTCAGAACTACATTTACTTTCTTATGCCAGCAAGCCCACCCTACGGTCCACGAATCATCTAGTTCCAGCAACTAAACAAACAAAGCTGGTTTAAGATGTGCCAGCTCTTATTTTGTTATACCAGATCTCCAAACATTTTTGCTAAAAACTGGAAATCTCGGATTCGCCAAACCAGATCTCCAAACATTTTTGCTAGAAACTGGACAATCTCGGATTTGCACTGTAGAACAAGATCAGAATATAACGCCTTATAAGGCAAATGATCTATCTTTTTTTCACCCAGTTCACAGTTTGAGGGGTTACACGAAAGCTAATCTTTAAACAAATTTTTTAGTGAAAATCTGAATAAATTCGATCAACTCAATCACTGTAGATGACAATTAGAGAGTTAGGTTAAAGAAAAGGAGCATAACTATTCAGCGATACAGGGTATACGGCCCTTTCTCAGCCCAGCAACTCGCTTCTCTCGTGGGAACACTGGTGTCCATGGTGTCACTGGTCCCTCTCACAGTGGTGTTCCTGCTACCCATCCAACGGGCGTTTGCAGCATGCTTGTGCCAGAAATCTCTGCAATGGGATGCGCTGGTCCTGGAGCATGAAGCGTTCGCCTCTTTTCTTCTGCCCTGGACCAATGTTGCCTGGCTGATATCAAGCGTTCCCATCGTTCACAATCTGCCCTAGGCGGAAGTCTTCACCGACTCGTCTCTCACGGGACGGGGTGCACACTTCCTGCACCATATGGCCTGGGACCAGTGGAAGGAAGTGGGGGCGCAACAGCACATCAACCTCCTCGAGTTCCATGTTGTTCTCATAGCTCCGGGTCGGCAAGGTTCATTCCCTCTCGGGGCTTGAGGCCAATGTCCGCCAAGAGCAGGATGGCTCATGGTCACTGTCCTTTTTTGCCTGAATTCCTGGCAAAAAAGCAGAACCCTTGTGATCCGTTGCCTCCGATCACCATTGTGTCCTCCTCCACTGTTCCTGCTCAGTCCGAACCTGACTTCGTCAACTGTCTGGTCCGAACTCTGCGTAAGTACAGGCAACGCACACGCTCCTTACGTGGTTCCACCAGGTGACGCTTATTTCTCACGTGCAAGCTGGCCGCAAGTGAGAGATCTCGAAGGCCAACATCTCGAGCTGGATTTCCACTGTTATCCGGAGAGCATACTACTCGGCGGATAACAGCCCTTGTCCGCTGCTCGTACACATGAGGGATGGGGCTGCCTCACTTGATTCTCAGATTTTCGCCATCAGTGCCGTGTTGCACGGTGTTTACGGGCGCAGTGAGAACCCTTTTATCAGCTTTAATTAGAGGGAACTCTCCTGTCGCCAAAAGATAGCCGCTTTGGTGTTGCGGTAGCCGTCATGACGCAACAGTTTTGGCCTTCAGCCTTCTCCTAAACCCTTTTTTCTTGGTCACCCACCTCCTTTTTGTACTAGTCAGTACTTTGGGGTTATGGTACAATATTGTGAGAAGAACATTAGTGTTTCTTTAGTAATATTTACCATGACCTATCATAAACCCACCCTCCTCCCCGCTGACCTTTTCGTTTGGCTTTTGAAAGTCAGCTTGAATTAGTCAGTTGGCTGTGCTAACGGGTGAAGCACGGTGTGCGCTTGGGCGAAGGGGGCCTTACCGTGGTTACAGTTTTGAACTTTTTGTTTGGAACATGCCATTAGGGATCGCTAATTGAGAATTAGCGCCTTGGGCCATAATAAGTATTGCTAAAGAAACACAAATTTAAAGCAAGAAATTTCTATTGACTTTAAGTTATCCAGAAGAATGCCGATTTCGTGACAGGTTGTGCACAATTACTATAGTTGTGGTAAACACGTCACGGACGTGGATAAATTTCTGTAAGCAACACGCTTCCTGAGTGCCTCAGACTGCTTTGATCTGTTGCTGATCCAGATTACTCATGTTTGCGAGGTTGTTAGCATTAGTATCGAAGGGGCATCAGTAGTTTTCGTCGAGCTGGGATACAGTAAAACCTCCCACATAAGACCTCCTCCTGCATAAGACCCAAAAATGTCCGCCAGAGACCATTTACTATATTTAAGAAACCCTCCCATTTACGACTCCCCGACCACCGACCGACGAAAGTGGCCGGTTTTGGGCAGTCGTTTACTGGTCGAGCGGAAAAAGGTTAGCAAACTTCTTTTTTGCAAAGATGTTCACTGAGAAACACGAAGTGTCTACCCCTGATAAGTGCAAAAGAAATGTTTTAAATCTAGAAAAGAGATTGAAAGTGCTCTTAACAAAGAAGCAGCAAAGAGAAGTCGGCAATAAATATTACGTCCAACATTCATGTACGACTTTACGCCTAACGGACTGAAGGTAGTGACTGTACTGCACAATATACAACTTGTTTATTTTTTTGACATTTCACAGAACGACAAATATTTTATATCACAGATTTTAATGTAATTCATACCTGAAAGTATTATTTCATATTCTGTGTTTACGCCCTTGTTTCGGCCGATTCGCGCTTTCAGTACCGGCAAAGTCAGGTTGACACAATATAGTTACGTCTCGTTCAAGTTAGGGACAGGTGTCCAGATTTTACGCTACTTAAAGTTTGATTAATGATGACATACACGCACGCATTTCATGTGTATTATATGTATATATGCACAACATGCACATATCAACATAACCATGTGCGCTGTTTGATACGCATGAGAGTGAAAGTACGTCTTACAGTTTATGTAGCTCCTATTTCCCACTGATTTGATCCCATAGATGGGTGAGGCCACGTTTCAACTGGCCCTGGTCACTGACGGTACGGAATCCTACGCCTTGGTGCAGTATCGGGTGGGTCACATGACCTGGCGCTACCCGGGTCCCTGGTACACCATTGAGATGGGCGTGACCAAAGGATCGCTGACGACGTTCCGACCAAATGTGTATTCCGGCACTGAACTCGCTTACGAAATCGACAAGTACATCGGAAACACAGGTCTCTCTTCACAGACCAGCGGGATACCAGACAGACGGACGGACAGACGGGTGGACAGACGGAAGATCGTTTAAAAGTATTTGTCAGTTGGTTGTTGTGACCGGCTAATTTAAAAAAAAATAAAAAACGATTAAAGGTAAAAAAGTCTTTGTTCTGTAACTACAATGCTAAAACTCTAATAAGATGCGGCAGAGAACTTGAACAAACAACGTTCTGTTATATTCAGATGAGGAATACATTGCTTCATAAAGTATAACTTCTAGATTGGAGTGATGTCCCGTTCTATTTCCAGGCTACAAAGGTTACTGGGTCTATGAGCTGGGGAAGATTCCAACCAACTACAAAAGCGTTTGTCGGGACTGGTATCGCCGGAACAAACCTCTGCAGGATGAAAGAAATGCAGGTTTCTCCGCCCTGCCCAGATGTCCGTGCTCCCGGCGGGGTATTTTTAGAGGGGTGGTCAACCAGTGGAGGTTCCACCGACAAGACGGGCAAAACTTCTTGGAGTGTTACATCCTGAACCTGGCTCGCACCAGGCAGTTCCAGCCGTTTGGAAAGGTGTGTACTGTAATTGTTTTTTTTTTATATAAAGCAAACCTCAACTCTGAAACCTGTGTTAAACAATGTGAACTGTAAAGCAGAACATTAGTAATTTGCACACATCATACACACTCTCCTCAAACCTTTTAGAAACGCGTCATTATTTTGAGTATAGCGTCTTTAAAAAAATATGGTACACTTTTCCTTGATAACATACATTTGATCATCGACCCAATTAATCTTTTAGTTCTATATAAAAGCAATAAAAGATGTATATCTATTTTTGCAATAATGTAATATATATATATGTCACGACGGGCGGTACCTTATCTTATTGGACCCGATTTTCCAGAATTACTGGACAAACTGTTTATGGCGATCTTGTAAATGTAGATTTAATTTAGCAATCGTCACCAAAACCTTTACTGCTTTAGGTCAGTGGTTTCTAAACCAAA
>SMGT01003801.1:58058-69662 GCA_004794575.1 Lanistes nyassanus
TAGAAAGGTTACTGCACACGTTTGTTTTACAAAATAGAATGAACACAAAGGGTTTTTTAATAGCAAGAGAATATATTTTAAAAGAGGATAACAGTAAGGAACCTAAAGTAGGACAAAAATTACACATGACGGGCTAAATTTTTTTATTCTGGTTATGTTCTATATCTCATTCTGGTGACCTAAAAAATGAAGTCTGTATAAGGTTTTGCTTTTCTTAGAGTCTATGCCGTGGACTCCAATGGCGCACAGTCACCCGTGCAGTCGGTTTCTATAGTCGCCTGCTCTGGGTGCAGCAATCACGGCAATTGCAGCACGTCGGATACCAGAGACGCACTGGGAGATTTTCGATATGCTGTCTGTCTGTGCGGACCGGCTTGGGCGGGCGACAACTGCGAACTGGACAAAGATGGCTGCAGCGACAACCCTTGCCACCCGCTGCAGAACTGCACGGATATTCCTGCCGATCAGCAAGGCGCCAGCGACATCGGCTACATCTGTAGCGCGTGTCCGCGAGGTTACTTCACGAAGAACGGTTCCCGTGACTGCTATGACGTTGACGAATGCAGCAACAGCACGCTGCAAGTATGCGCCATGCTGTGCGTCAACACGTACGGCAGTTATGAGTGTTCCTGTCAGGAAGGTTATCGTCTCAGCACCGATGGCCATTCGTGTGATGACGTCAACGAATGTGTGGAGATGACGGACGACTGCCAGCAGATCTGCAACAACATTGCTGGAAGCTTCCAATGCGACTGCGAGAAAGGCTACAACCTCGACAGCAGCGGAAAATCTTGCGTCTTGAACACCAACATTTCTGAAATCTGCAGAAACAGCAAATGTTCACAGGGGTGCCGAGTGATCACAGATTCCACAAACAACAGTTTCCCGCAGTGTTTCTGTTACCAGGGCTTTGACCTGGACGCCACAGACAACAGGACGTGTGTGGACCGCGATGAATGTCGGGACAGAATCTGTGACCAGGGCTGTAACAACACAGCGGGTGGCTTCTCCTGCTCGTGTTACCCTGGCTACACGCTGAACAAAGACCAGCGCACGTGCTCGCCATGTCCTTATCTGAGGTACGGTCCCGAGTGTCGCGAGACGTGCACGTGCAGTGGGCGGAGTGTGGAATGTCATCCCGTGCGAGGCTGCATCTGCCAGGACGGCTGGACAGGAAGCACTTGCACTGATGACGTCGACGAGTGTGCGGGAAACCCGGATGTGTGCGGAGTGAACCAGATGTGCGTCAACACTAAGGGATCTTACTCGTGTACCTGTCGCTCAGGCTACGCTGTGGGTGATAGTGGAGATTGCCAAGGTAATCGAGCGGTCCGTGTGTCTTCTCGGCAACTTCTTGCATTTTCCCCAGACTGATTCACTGTCCGTCAGTCCGTCCCTCTGTCCGTCCCTCTGTCCGTCCCTCTGTCCGTCCCTCTGTCCGTCCCTCCGACCCTCGCTCCATCGTCTGTCTCGTTGTCTGTTTGTCTATTGGCCACCCCGTCTCTTCTCTCTTTCGCAACCATCTCATTACATGAATTAATTGTTTTTATCTTCAAGTTTGTAGCAGATGCGCTTTTTCTTTTAAATACATAGCATTTTATTTTAATCGACTTTCCATTTAGCAGTTAGCGTCATATAATTTTTAATAAACTTTCTTTAAAGATATTGACGAGTGCGCTACAGACTTTCCATGTAATCGAAACGAGGTGTGCACCAACATCCCGGGAACCTACTACTGCAGTTGCAAACAAGGCTACACCAGGGTCGACTCCAACTGTACAGGTAATTTCTGTCATGGTGTATACTATAATTTAGAGAGCGAGATACGTTTTTTTAAAGGGACTTTTATGGTTATTGTTGTCACGACCCCCACCCCCGTCCATGTCAGACGACCTAGTGGGAGTACGTGTTTTGTGTTCTTTCACTCTCCTGTCACTCAGACAAAACTTAACACTGGGTAACATAAACAGGACCCACCACTATTTATTATCACCCAGGAGCACTGGACGTAGCTTTGTAGTTTAACCACTTCACTTCAAGTTTCAACAACCAGAAAAAGTTCACTTTCTATCTAGTTCACACAACCACCTCAAACAATCAGCAAATTCAGACATCCTATTCCAGTTTAAAACTCAATTGTCCAACACTAATTCTCCCTGCTCTACACTCCTACAGCCTCCACATCCTGGTCTTCATACCAGCAGAACAGAAAATATATCCACCTTTTAACCAGGCATATGTCGGATCACAAAACCCTCAACAATACTCGGGACATCTGTCCTTCAGATCAATTGTCACAATTGACGTTGGGGTTACTATCAATTTGCGCTAGTTTTTTTTTCTCTCTCTACCTACCCTCAAAATACAACATAGGTTTCCCCAAGTTACGTTTGAACTCAAGCGCAATTTTTTTCCTTTTCAAAGAAAGCATCAACAACAGCAACAACAACAACACACACACACACACACACACACACACACACCCACCCACCCACACACACACACACACACAGAACAATTTCTTTTCATCACAAAATCGCCGCGAGGTCCGTCTGTGTCCCTCTGCACTAATTTATCTCACTTAAAAGTTCTGTCGGCCTCAATCATACAAGTCCGAGTAGTCAGCCCTTCCTCCTCAGCATTGCGTTTTCTGTGACTTACTCTTGACCTTATCTGTCGTCTCCGCGAAGTGTACAGTTCTCGCAATTTACAGTTCTATATGTTCTAAACAGTCACTTGTATCTCTCGATGCGATGTCTACGTGAACTACACTCCTCGAATTTCACAAAGTCTTCACAACTTCAAGTTCCCATATTATATTTATGAACGATCACATCGGGCAACTGTCCCTTCACATTATCTCCTCTGCGTGATATAAACCCGTTAGGCACCGCCGTGCCCGAGAAATTACACAAAGTTCTCGCCTACCTGGCTTGCCCCAGTGTTACGAACGTAGACCGTACGCCTCACACTGCGTCATCGTCGTTGATAAGGCGGGACCTCACACAACTGACCCACTGTCCTAGTCGCGGCCACGTGCGATACGGTCGGACTGGTGTCTCCTCTATACCCGGGTGCACTCCCGGTTCGTACTGGCCTGGTCACGAGGTCGACTCTTGCTCTCGCCTCTTCCCACTCGCATGTTCCCATCCACAGGTGTCGGCTCTGGGGCGGACGAATCCTGTTGCCGTACCCCTACCTGGAACTCCTAAGTTTTCCTAACTTAGTGCCTAGCTTCGAGCTACACTTCCATTGTAACCAACATGAATTCTTTCCTAGTGGGATGCTACCTCGTACGTATATATTAAACCTCACGTTACAGATTGATTTCCAGTTTCAATTTCAATTACACAAGCTTGGCGCCCATTTAATTACAATCGGGTTCGCTATACGAACATTTTTCACTAAAGAGTAACTTCAACTATCGTACCGCCTTTTCAAGCAAAATTCCCTTACCACCCGTACATGAAATTCACTTCATAATAAAAAAAATTCATACAATTTAGCAGAAATTTCTGGAGGGCACATATTAGTATTTTACCCCGTAATGTAGTACATAAAAAAAATTTACAAAGAAAAAAAAGAATCCTGCTTATACGCAATACCTTCAGTTCAGCGGTTGAAGGAGCAGGTAACATCAAACCCAGGGAGTACGCTCCATCGCGTTTCCCCACAACAGTCAGTTCCTTCAGACTGTTTCCTTCAACTCTGCGTTCACAACTAAATTATTTTCGTTAACTTCTCACTCAGTCCCCTTATGCGTGAGCGAGCTCCCCCCTCCCCCCGCTGTGCAGTTCGGCTAACCGTTCAACGACTAGTATGGGACACCGCTCAAATCATAATTCCATTTAACTTGTCAGGTGGATCGTGACAATTAAGGAAGAATTTTAATGAACTTCAAATGAATATGGACATACGCAATTACTCGTCCCTCGCATTGATAAGTGAAAGTTCGAGATGGGTTCCTCTGCTCATTCCAATCTTTTCTGTCAGGACTAAGAATGCTCTTTGTCGGACATTATATATATATATAAAGATTTATCTACTTTTCAGATATTGACGAATGCGCGACCAACAGAGGAGACTGTCAGCAGGACTGTGTTAATGTCCCTGGTTCTTTCAACTGCGAGTGTAAATATGGCTACAGACTCAACGCCGACCGCAAAACATGTTCTGAAGGTATTGCCCATAGTCAGTTGTGTCCTTCTTCAACTAGCAACAGGTGTGGAAGACATTAGACAATTTTATCGGTACACGCAAGTGCGCTTCAAATAATGTTTAATCGAGCGATCTGTGAAGTGACTAGTGTCCATTCGTGACACGTCTGGCTCTTTTGTCAGGAGGTGAAAAACACGAATTAGGTTTTGTCCAACGCACTCCCACATACATTGCCAGATACAATTTGGCAAAGGAATTTTAGGGATGCCAACTAAACAAAAAACCCACCATTTCTTCCCCTCTCATCCGTCATCACTGCGAGGAACTTGATGAAGAGACAGAATGCAGAATATTGTTTACCAACACATATTTTACAAATAAGCAACTGGGAATAGGCTAGAGACAGTCCTCTGCAATACGAAAACTGCACTCTTTTCTTAAGTGTGTAACTGTTGCTACCGATGATAAATCTCACTCATGCAAGCCTCTATGCACGTGCATTATTCCTTTGCTGCATATCAGGAAATCTCTGTAATAATAATGCAGTCACTCTACGATGAACTATGAGGGTGAAATGAGAAAATAAAACATGGGTTTGTCTGAGTGCGTACTTCCAAACACGGTTGTATATTGCTTTCACGTGCTAAACAGTGCGTGAGGTCTGTGCCAACGTCACCAAGTGCAGAGGAGCCCACGGCTGTACTCTTGACAACAACAACAACGACTTCTGTTTCTGCAACAGCGGCTACAGACTCAACCAGAACACGCAGAGCTGTGAGGGTAAGTGTAAGACGGAATCGAATAGTGCACACGCGCTCACATGGTCGAGGGCTTCCTTGATAAATGCTTCATTCAGCCAGACCATCGAACGACCAATCGCGGGATTAGTTGATGAAAATGGGTCCACACTTTGGTTTAGATCCGTCAATAAATAGGTACGTAAATGTCTATTTAAGCCTTATGCATAAACAGAAGTCAATGTGTAGAAGATGCAAGTGTTTTGTGTGTCTGTGTGACTGCTCACGCACAAACATGGGAATCTGAATGGGTGTCCATGAAAATGAAGGAAGAAATAAAAGCATAAGTTGGAATAGTTTAAACGTTATAAATATGTATTCTTAAATAGTTTAAAATTTGATATTGTTTCTAGACATTGATGAGTGTGAGACTGGTCTCACCAATTGTTCCAACAACTGCACTAACCTCCAGGGAAGCTTCGTGTGCAGCTGTCCTCCCGGCATGAAACTGGACAAAAACGGCATGACGTGTTCCTGTAAGAAGAGACTGTGAGCCGCTAGAATAAGATATAATATAAACAATTACATAAAACTGAATGGAGTAATATTTTACTTTATGTTATAGTGTATTTATACACAAGCAGTACATCAACATAAATGTTAACATCGGACCACACGTAGGCCTTTACACAAAATATAACTACTTAAAGAAAAAAACTGACAACCACTCTTCAACAGACTCTCAAACACTTTTTTTACGATCTTAAAGTCTTTTCTTAAAGTTTTGTGTGCTTTGAAGCGTTTAGAGAAAGCAAGTTATATAAGCTTTTAACAGTTTATTCACGTATCCGCTGTTAGTCTGTTTCCCAGGAACGTTCGGAACAAACTGTAGCCAAGTATGCGCATGCGCAGCAGGGGCAGAGCGCTGTGACGCTGTTTCCGGTTGCGTGTGTCGTCAAGGCTGGGAAGGCGCCAAGTGCGATAAGGATGTGGATGAGTGTCACTCAGCAACACTCCCCCCTAACTGTACAGGACAAAACGTCGATTGTGTCAACACTTATGGGGGGTACCAGTGTCAGTGTCGTAAGGGGTTCACTGCCGACAACAGCGTCTGTCAAGGTATGATAAAATGTTGCCCCCATTGCCTGTTTTTTTAAATTTCATTTTATTCTAAAGACCCGAAGGGCAGGTACGATGGCTTAGTTAAGCAAAGGAAATCTAAGCTTTTATATTTTACTGATTTTATTCTGTCTATAGACACAAGTCTGTGTCTGTGGTATGCTATATTACAGATAAAACCCTCGAAAGATTTTTCAGTTAGTAGGACCAGTTAGGAAGCAAGTCTAAAATAATAGTTTACTGCTTTGTATAGAGAAGAATAAATCTAAATTCTATAATACAAGAATGTCTGGGACAAATATGTCAGGTGTGTTATGCGCACGAAACAGAGGTCACGTGAAGACACTTTCCATATTTTTTCATCAGACATCGATGAGTGTTTAGAGGAGGTCTGCGACCAGCGCTGTAATAACACCATCGGCAGTTTCCACTGTGTCTGTGACGAGGGCTTCCACTGGGACTCAGTCGCCCAGAAATGTGCAGGTAATCCACTAAAACGCTAAATGTCAAGAGCTGAGTGGTAGACAGACAAGCAAAAGGTGTTATCCGAACGTGAAACGCAAATGTAAACATGGGCACACTGGAAGGGGAGGGGTCTCATTATTTCAATTCATACATCCTTGTCAATTCAATTTCCTCTCATTCATTATCTTGCGATAAGTTAAAGGTAGAAGATTGTGGATTTTTTGTGCAATTTGACGTTTGTGCAATTTTTGCTTGTTACAGATGTGAACGAGTGCGCGGCCCTTGAGAGAAATGGCTGCCAGCAACGCTGTGAGAACACGGCCGGGTCATACCGCTGTTCTTGTACGGCGGAAGGATACATGCTGAACAATGACGGTGTCACGTGCACATGTGAGTTGGTCTGAAGGAGTAGTAAAGTGACGGGGACATAAACATCAGGCTCTATATGTATGTAAACTGTACTAAACTTATTATTGAATAGCAGATTTTTTCTGTCTTTGAAAACGCTGTTCTGGCGATCTTGGACTAAGCGCATCGCTCCTGGGACGACCGAATAACTTAAGTATTAGAACAGTAAGGGGAAAAAATTTGATTTTCGTACATACAAATTCATTCCTATCATGGCAGCTATTCTAGAGTAAGTATGCTATTCGGGTTTCTTGCATACGGGACCAGAAGTGTTGTATGTCTGTATACATATGTTTATATGTGTGTGCGCGCATGCTTGCATGTGTGCCTACCTGCCTGCCTGCCTGCCTGCGCTGGCTTCTCTTTTCACAGATAAAGACGTGTCCGTGACTTCACCTACTGATCGAGCTTATCTATAACTGTACACACTTTGAACTACATCTGAGTGTAAATGTACATGCGTTCACCAAATATTTGTCTCTTGCAGCAATGTCCGGCTGCCAGCGAACTGACTGCGATGCTGTGAATGGTGGATGCTCGGTTGACGCAGAAGCAGAAACTTGTGTCTGTAACAACGGATATTACCTTCTTGCTGACCGTGTGTCCTGTAGACTTACTCTAGGTGGGTAGCACTTTTTTAAAAAAATCTGTGACTATGAAAGGAGAATTTGGGCGAATTAGTTATACACTAGCCTGAACATAAGATTTCAAACATTAAATCATTGTTACTGTTATAAATAAGTTATTAAGAGTTAATTTCTTGTCACAATACTGTACCATGACCCAAAGTGCTAAATTCTCATTTAGTGATCCCTAACCGCACCTTCCAAAGAAACAAACCCACCAAGGCAACCCTGGTAAGGCCCCTCCGCGCATGCGCACACGTCACACCACCCGTGCGCACAGCTCACTGACTAGGTCAAGCGGACTTTCTCTTGCGCGCTGCTGCCGACCGGTTGTGCCCTGTTAGCTCCCGCTTACCGCCTACCTGTCTGCCCTTCTGCTGCTGCAACCGAAGTTCTTTTGAGGGAAGTGAATATCTGTGTTTTCTCCTTGTCTGCCCTGTCTTACGTACGAACTTTTTACGCTGTTGTGACTTAGCGTTAGTGCGATCTTTGTTGTTAGCCGGCTAGCAGTAAAGAGGGGGGTGGGGTACACGTTTCTGGGAGTTTCCCTCGCGTGTTTTCTCTCCTGTACTCGCGCTTGCATTGCTTTGCCTTGTTGTCTTTGCTTAGGGTTGTGACTAGTAATTAGATAATTTACGTCACTCCCTGCACAGAGTAGTTTTGTCCGTTTTTTTCGGACTTGTGTTTTTGTCTACTACTCTCGTCATGCCGCGTGAGTCTCACCCCGTGTCCGTTTCGGACGGGAGCAACCGCCGGGATCGCAGCTCAGACAGACGTAAGACAGAGGTTGTTCGTCGGAAGCCGGCCGCTACAATCACTTCCGCGGATCTGCCGCCTTCACCGCCAAGTACCGTGACCTCGGCTGCCGTGGGGTCATTACCGGTACCCCTTCCTGACCTCTTCGGACCCGCGTCACTTGCCTCCATTACTCCTTCTTCCGGCCGCTCTGCGCCAGCCATACGTTCTCGCACTCTTCGTCTTGGTCAGAGGTTCCATACCACCGGGAAGATCGTTGCCGGAAGGGTAGCGCGGCCGCTACTCCTGCGGGACCCGCTGGGGAGGGACATGCACTGGCTCTGCCCGGACCTGCGGGGTGTCCATTGGGTCCCGCGCCGTTGGGGTGGACAAGCCGGCGCTTGCTCCCCCCCCTCCACAAACCGGTGTCTCGCTCGCCAGCCAGCCGTGCTGCCGTGCAGTCGACAGCACCGTCCCTCGATATGCGGGTGCTTCCACCAGTCGTTGAACCACCTCCCGCTGCTCTCGGAGGGGGGGGGGAGACTGCGGCTGTTAGCCACGCTATCGAGAGACTGTCGGTGTTGACGGAGGAGGCATTGGAACGTTTTTTCAATTTCATGGAGAAGCGGGAATCAGCCTGTCTTACCGCCCGCTCTGGTGGTTTTCAGGCACTGGCGGCTCCTCCCTCTGGGCACCCTCCAGAAGAAACCCGCGCTTCTGGAGTGCAGTCTCACCGACACCCCCCCTCCAGTCTCGCTCTTACTCAGGAGCCTTACCCTGACTTTGAGCCTGCTAGTCGGGGGAGCGATCGCCCACCTCACCTGTCACCTGTGGTTCCGGTCGGTAATCTGCTACCTGGTGGAGGGCATTACGCTATCCACTCTCCCTTGAGCAGACGCCGGACGAGATGGAAGGGGGTGATGGCAGATGAAAAGCGTGGGTCGCTTTTCCGCTCCATTTTGGAGTTGCAAGCTCTCTGCCAGGAGACCATCCCACAGTGCGTTGAGCAGGAAAAACTATGAAGCAGAACAAGATGGTTCTTGGTTATCTTCTGTTCACCTTCCGGGATCGCGTACAAGGGAGGTCCGTCTGCGCGAATCGCCGTTGGTTAGATCCTCTCTCAGAGATCATCTGCTCCTGCTCGTGATCCACCTTAGGACACATTGTGGTCCTTTCCCCAGGCTGCCCCAGTGGGTTTGTTTCACAGCCCTGCGTGGCTGGCCCGCGAGTCCATGCCATCTGACCCCCTCCCGGTTTCCCAGGAGGATTTGGCCTTGCTACCTCCTCGTCGCAGGCCTCCTTCCTCGCTGAATATCTGTTGGTCACTGGCTGACAACTTGGAGACAGCGGTCAGGGACGTGCTGGACATGTCCGGTGTTTTGGATTCTGCTTTCTTTGCCTTAGAGCAATCCATTTTCACTGATGGCTGCACGGCTTTCCGTCCGGATGCAGATTTTGCTGCTTCGCATACTTGCTTTCGCGCAATGGCGGGTGCACTCAAAGCCTCGGCTACAGTGCTGCCTACACCATGGTTTCCTTGCTGTTGACGAAACGGGATTTTTTTCTGTCCGCCATGACAGAGATCTCTCGATCTATGTCAAGCAAATTGCGCGTGGGGCCGATCGTTTCGTCCTTGTTCGGGCCGTACGCCCAACAGGCGGCAAACGTAGTAGCGTCCGCCAATCGGGATCGCCGGCTCAAGACCTTGCTCGTCAACAGAGAGACATGCAAGCGTCCGTCCGGTCCGCCACGAGTACCAGCTTACAAACGTGCTAAGCCTGGTACCAAGTCCCATCCCAAAGGTGGCATCGGTAGTCAACCCCCTCCCCCCCGGGGTTGGGGTCGGGGTGTACGAGGTAAGCGACAGCACCCCCAATAGGGGGACCCTGCCGTGGAATCCCTTGCTCAAGTCTCCCTACAGGCCGGAGGTCTGTCACGCGCCAGGGAGACAAGGCGGCGTTGCCACAGCAGCGCCTGGGTGCTGAGTGTGATTCAGGTAGGGTTCAGCCTGTTGTGGGAGTCCGCTCCCGCACCTTTGGCGCGTTGCCTTCCTCTCTTCCGTCTGCCAGCAGACAGACGTGTACAGGAGGCATTGGACTTGACTGTGGTCGCCCTTTTGCACTCCGCCGCAGTGGAAAGGGTTCACCGCCCCTCCACTCCGGGCTTTTACTGCCGTCTTTTCACGGCACCCAAAGCGACAGGTGGGTCTCGCCCTGGGCTAGACCGGTCCCCCCTCAATCGCCACTTGCGGAAAGTTCGCTTTCGCATGGAGACGCCTTCCCAATTTCGAGAAGCTCTCCGTCTGGGTGACTTCGTCACGTCACTCGACCTGCACGAAGTGTACTTCCACGTACTGATTCGCCCGTGGCACCGCAATTGGCTGCGCTTCATCTGGCGGACTCAAGTCTACCAGAGCTCTGCGTTTGGCCTCTCCCTGGCCCCATGGGAGTTTACCATGGTGACCAGGGAATTCTGAGCTCTGATATGCTTTCGGGTTTATCTGGACAACTGGGCGATCCTAGCAGTGAACGCTGGCCTGTGCAACTTGCACACGCAGGAGGTCATGTCCCAGGCTCAGACGCTGGGTTATTCCTTGAATCTCAGCAATCGCAAATCCAGCCGTCAACCGTTTTCACGTATCTCGGCATGAGTTTAGATACTGTGGCTTGGACAGTCTGCCCTGCGCCCCGATCCATAGACCATCTCCTCCATCTGGTGACTCGTTTGGTGAGCGGTCCATTCACTGCACGGCAGCTGGCGTCTTTGGTGTGAACGATGGTGTCGATAGTTCCGCTGGTCCCCCTCACGGCGGTGTTCCTGCGACCCATCCAGCGAGCCTTTGTAGCACTGTGGGATCAGTCCTTCCAACTCTGGGATGCTCTGGTCCCAGAACCGGAAGCGTTCACCCCTGTTTTCCAACCATGGACCAACCTGGCATAGTTGACATTAGGCGTGTCACATGTCACCCTAGGCTATTACCTGTCACTCCTAGGTAAGCCTTTTAGCTCCTCCCTTTGTAAGCTAGCAGGGGAGGGATACTTCATCACCAGGTTAATCGCTCCGCCCTTTCTGAACACTTAGGTAGGGGTAATGCTACGCCATTGGTCATGGAAGCCGCCCTGCTCCCCCTAGTCCGGCTAGAACCGGTTTACTTGAGGGTAGTGCGTCAGACCGCTTACTACATAAGGAGGTAAAATTGTTTAATCGGGAGAGGGGGCCAAGAGTACCGACACAGAATACAGAGAGGGACGTGCACCTAGGAAGAGACCCAGTGAAGCGACCACGTGCTAGCCTACGGACCTCAGTCGCCATCCTGCCAAAAGGAAGACTCCAGCTCTCTTGCAGTTACGAGTGTA
>SMGT01003801.1:70296-91999 GCA_004794575.1 Lanistes nyassanus
GTAGATAGATTTGATGTTGTCGAGCCAGTTAGTGTTTGAAATATATGTTGAATAACAGTTCGCTGCAGTTGTGTGTTTTACGAGGGTGGGGGCTCTTGAGCTAGTAGTGTTTTGCCTGTGAGAGACTGAGCGAGCGTGACGAAGTATGAGAATCTTTTTCCCTCGGAAGATTGCTCTAGTTGTTCACATTATTTCACAGCATCGTCACCCTTTGGTTTAGAAACCACTGACCTAAAGCAGTAAAGGTTTTGGTGACGATTGCTAAATTAAATCTACATTTTATGAGATCACCATAAAAGTTGTCCAGTAATTCTGGATAAGTCGAGTCCAATAAGATAAGGTACCCGCCCGCCGTGAGAAGGCGTTCCCATCGTGCCCCCTCCCCCAGCAGCGGAGGTTTTCACGGTCTCCTCCCTCTGGGGGTGGAGCGCGCACTTCCTGCACCACGTTGCCTCGGGCACCTGGTCGGAAGTAGAGGCGAACTGGCACATCAACCTGCTCAAGTTGCGTGCAGTTCACCTCGCCCTGGAGCGTTTCTGCAATGTGCTGCCCCCAGCCCACATTCAGATTCGCTCCGACAACACCACTGTAGTGGCGTACATAGATCATCAGGGAGGTACGCACTCAGTGGAGTTGTCCGCTCAGGCGGAAGATCTGTGGCTTCTTCCTGTCTGCAAGACATGTGGCTGGCACAGTCAATGTTCTTGCAGACCTCCTGAATCGCCCACACTGCGTCCTTCAGACGGAATGGACCCTCTCACCATCTGTTCTGGAACCAGTGTGGCTGGCCTGGTTTTGACCGCTTTGCCACCAGGTTCAGAAAGCGGTTACCGGTCTGTATCCCCAGTTCCGGACCTGGAAGCTTGGGTGGTGGACGCGTTCTCACTGACGTGGGCGGGTCTGGAAACTTATGCCTCCCCCCTTGCCCCTTCTTCCCTGCGTGCTGCGGAAGGTGGAGATCAAACCTCCCCGTCTTATTCTCGTCATGCCACGTTGCCCGGCGCAAGCATGGTTTCCGGATCACTTGCGGCTAAGCAGGGCGAACCCCATTCCACTATGTGTTCCCACAGGAACTCCCCTTCAGCCGCGGTCCGGCATCCCTCACGCCAACCCCCAGTTTCTCCTTCTGCATGCATGGCACTTTTAAACCATCATGCAGAGCGTCATGGTGTTTCCGCCTCTGCCTTGTGTTTCTTGGTGTCTGCTTGCCGCAGCTCCACCAACAAGGTGTACGACGCTCACTGGAGGCATTGGGTTCAGTGGTGCCCGTCCCAGAGGAGAAAGTCAGCTTGACCTAGTCAGTGAGCTGAGCGCACGGGTGGTGTGATGTGTGCGCATGCGCGGACGGGCCTTACCAGGGTTGCCTTGATGGGTTAGTTTTTTTTGGAAGGTGCGTTTAGGGATCACTAAATGAGAATTTAGCACTTTGGGTCATGGTAAGTATTGTTAAAGAAACACAAATTTAGATAAAGAAATTTTCATTTTTCCAGAAACCACAACGACCGTACCATCTACCCCAATCAGCAACAGCTCAACGCAGACGGAGTTGTCGTTATCTATCACAACTATGACTTCGACACACATCTCAACCGTGGACACCGATGTTTCTACTGCTGTCAGGAGCTCCAATGGGAGTACCTCGTTGTTGCTGTCGAGCATCGCTGTCACTCCGACTACGACTTCAGCACACATCTCAACTATAGACACTGGTGTCAACAGCAGCTCAAATGGGAGAACCTCTTTGCTGCTGTCGAGCATCGCTGTCACTCTGACAACTGTCCTTGTGTCGTTGCTGAGCAACACTGGCGACTGAAGCCCAGAAACTCTGGAATGATCCAGTGATGGTTGGAGGATATAACAGTGTTTATCTAAAGATTAATGAACAAGGTGCTTATTAGTGTATGATGCTTATAGACTTGTATAGATTAAACCTGCCTCATAGTCCGTAGAAAAAAGATTTGTTATTCTTTAATTCCAGATTATTTGGTGTAATTGTCTACTGGATGTTTGTGCTCTTGTAACCTTCACATCTGCCATGTTTCACTCTATTCAGACGTTGTGTCATCACATGGGGTTTTACTTTTCCGTCGTCCTTGCGCTCGTTCTGCACGACCTCATTTAAGTGATGACCTAAGCGTAGGTGGAAACTGTTATCACTGTAATACTTACAATTTTTAAATGCTCATCTCACAGCACACTTTGGCACGAGATCCACCTACGATCTCCCCAGTGCAAAAGAAATAACTAGACTCCGTACTACAATTAAAGAAGAAAGAATTTTATTTACAGATAGCGAGTATTTACAGAATGAATAATAATCTAGGCTCAAAAAGGAGAATGACTGCCGACTTTCTTTCTGGTTAGATAACATGCGCTTTCTGCCATCACTTGCTTTGCTATAATAGCAATAAAGACACACATACCTGTTTCAACTGCACAGTGACCGCGTGTAGAGCATGCAACACTTTCACCTAGTAGTTTGTACAGTTCACACTAGGTACAGAAATCTGTTCTGACAAAGGGGCGCCCCTCTCTGTTGTCCTGAAAGACTTACGTCAGGAAGTCCTCTTGACTGTTTCTTGCTAAAACTAGACTCGTACTTCCGATCTCTTCTTCGTGTTCTTTGTCTCTGGACACAGCTTACCAACAGACACAAGCGCTGTCGCTGAAGTCGCACCAGCCACCGCGCTGTACAACGCGTCTCGCTTGACCTTCAACCTCTGAACTCGCTGTCCTAGTGATCAGCTGCAGGCAGCCTTCCTTCAAGGCTGGATGTTTGCTTCTGCTTTAGACGGTTGTCTGTCCGTGGTCCCTCGATCTCCCTCCATTACGTTCTGCTGGTCCTCATCTCGCCCGGTTAGCGCAGAGATTTCCCACAGCAGAGGAACACGTGTAACAGTCACACACCAGTCTTGGAGGAACACCACAACTCCCCCTAAGTGTACCTTGCGCTAGGCAACTGGTCTACTAAGGACACGTGCTTCTCAAACCGGACCACGCAAGCCTGGTAGAAAGGGAAACCCATGGTTCTGCGGCAACACTTAACCTTCAGTTGACTCAGCCTTCAGCAGACTTTAGCAGAAGACATGTCTCTTAACAGCAGATCTCCAGTAGGCAGAAGATTGTGGTAAAAAATATGCTAATCTCCAACAGGTAGATTTGAGCAGAACAAAACCTCTCGAAGGAGATTCGATAAAAAGATGACTTGGTGTTCTAAACAAGTCCTTTCATTCTAACCTTTCATTCGTACATTATTGCATTCACACGCACGTGATCATCGAGATAGTTACATACACCAACCAATAAGGACAGAGACAGCAGAAGCCACACTCCGCGTTAACTACAAGGACCCGCTTCTAAGTGGACACCTCGAGCGGACATTGCTTATCCCTGCCCGGGGTAGTTTGCACCTCCTGGCTACCACAAGGCCCTTGGTGGCTGACATTAAGCATTAGCAGTTTCCCTTTGATACGTTATCTCCCACCGCCTGGCTAGCTAACCCCTATCTGACACCTGCTTGATCTATTGTCCCACTCCCATCTGTGCTCCAGCATCAGTAAAACCTTGCCCCCTCCATCCAGACCCAGCACCGGTTCTAGGTGTAAGCAGGGACCCCTGACACCTAACCTACGCTCACTCGAATCGGTGATTACGTGAGCGAGCTAGATAGCGGCTTAAACAATGGGATTAGAGGCTTAAGTAAAGCAAGGGGATGGGGTGGATTTTGACTAGACTCTGTTGTACAATCTCTTTGACTCGTGACACGTTGGATTGACCGTTTTAAAAGCGACATGATTTCTCATTCAATGCGAGTATTCTCTGAATGTTTCTTAGTTACGATATACGAATCTTGTATTCTGAATAAAAATGAAAAAGATTTTTTTTCGTCTGTGTTGCTTTTGTTTATTTTTGAGGTCTGCTAGATTCCTGCCAGACACAATTTCCTTTCCAAATCATACACACCCAAAATCGTCACGAATTTAAAGAATTCAGTGCATTTGATTCAGATCTAATGACTATGCCTGACTTTAAAGCTAAGATTTAAACAGATTCTAATTAAAAAGAAGTGTGTTTACGAAATATTAGCATTTGACAGTGTGCAAAACATTTGATTCAAAAACCGTGAATGTCTGTCTCGAAAACCGCGCCGTTCAGACACAAATAAAAGTGGTACACTTTGCCAAAAAGAAGAAAAAATAACGGAAATCAGCTATTTTGAGTGGAGTGCTGAGAAATAATGCAACGTAATCATTTCCGCTGGTCTCCGAGTGTAGTCTGTCACCGATTTCTTGCCGTTTGTATTGAAATTTCTCCGTTCAATCTTTAGCAGACGTGGATTTTACGCCTGATTTCCGCTTGGAACGGTGTGCTGCGTTACAGTTTTTGTGTGAGTTTTACCACTTTGTTGCTTCTTGTCTGTCTTTAGCTGCGTCTGTCATCTATCGATCCCTTACGTTCGAAACCGTGCTCCGCGTGGTCACTTAGGTTTATGCATTGCTAACAAATTTTGGACGATTTAATCGCAGTTTAGTTTCAGCCTCCTGTCCATAGTAGATATTTCGCCATTCTTCTTCCGCCGTTTGTTACAAATGCCAGAGGGCTATCAGCACGTGCGTAAATCGTTGTTACCAACCGAAAAGGTCGCACATAGATTCAGCGACAGACCAGAATGCCAATCTGTATCACGCGACAGACTAAAATCTCGAGCATCGATAGCCCGACAGACAGGATTTTCGCACAAAGAATTGCTGACAAACAGTAGACTATCAACTAGACCCGCGAGTTTGACATCTTAACATTGATGTTGACCCACTGAGACCAAGCATCTTAACTGGTCCTGGCAGTAGGTAAGCAGCGAACGGTTGGCAGAAGTCCAGTCTTAAATGACGATTGGTTAGATTTTCAACTTGCGTCAATGGTAAAGTGGTAACACCTCCAGGTTTCTGCTGACGAACAGCACGATGTCTGCACGCGGTCTTGGTCTTTCCTTTTGCTGCTGTTGTTGCTGCCGCTGCTGTCGTCGCTGTCGCTGTCCAACTCTATGTGCCGCCTCAATGTTATGTTGGTGATGTTGAGTTTGTTTCTGAGTACATTCGAAACTTTGTCATCGTAGTCCTCGTTTGTCTCTTTGTCCTTCTCTATCGGTCAGCCTGTACTGTTCCACGACCTACTCTGTTCCAAGACCTACTCTTCTACCAAAGCCTTCTGGAATTAGCAAACATTTGCTTGATCTTTTGCTTCTTGTTTTTGGGCTTTTGCCGTCTGTCCTTTGGAAACTTTTTCTCTTCTATCAGCTCTTGATGGCCTGTGTGCCTTGTGCAAGTCTTCACAAGGTTACTCTGCTCTAGAAAGTATCTGCACGAAGCCAGCTGCGAGGAACCATGTGTTGGGAAGAAGGTAACTGATTTAATGTATAAAAGTACTATCGAGTGCAATGCAGGCAGATCGTAGAACGAGCTTGTGTAAGACGAGACTGGAGTGCCCCGCCGTCTGTCAGACGTGGACCGCCTCGGTGGTCTCGTGGTTAAGGCGTCCTCCTCCTAGGCGGGAGGTCGGTGGTTCAGTCCCGGCCAAATCATGCCTAAGATGGCAATCTAGTATAGCTGCCTTGCCACACGCCTGGCACTATAGGGAACAGTACTAGGACTGGTTGGCCCGGTCTCATTATAATATCATTGGTGGGACTGAGGCCCGTGTTGCGCCATCAGTCCCACGTGTGGCAGCACGTAAAAACTCTGTCAAAGCAACACCGTCCTGATATGCACATAGTTTGCGGTTGGACATTAGGCGACAAATACCCCCCTCCCTGTCAGGTGTGGTATCAAAGTGAGCGCCTGCCAGTTCTTGGTGGAGTTGTGTTACTCCGTCGACAAAGACACGTGTGAAGGGTTCGACAACGGAAAGTCTGCTGTTGTCACAGAAGACTCGGCGAAGAACCCTATCACGTGATCGTTGGACTAGCAGCACTTTGGTACAGACTGTTGTGTGAATTGTAACGTCATTTTAAAAAAAAGTGTTGTACATGCTTAACGTTTGTACATAGTGGCTCTTAGCCAAGGTACGCTATAATTATGTTTGTACCAGGCGGGCCCTGTATGCATGTATTTTGTACTAAATTTATATCCGATTAGCCACTGTTTGGAAAAGCTATTCCTTCTTTCTAATTCGGTATGTTGTGACGAATCTAGTTCATGGTCTTTGCCATCTGTCCATCCATTGTCAACGCGAAGCTTCACGCGATTGGATTCTTCGCGTGACGTCAAAATTATGGTGTCACGATTTGTGTATATGACGAAAATCCACGCATGACGGCAAAGCGTGGGTTCGCGAGTCAACGGAAAGGACTGGGATCAGACCACCGCACTTTCCAGCCGGACAGGTCGCATTTCTGTGCGCTGCTCTGTCAACCGTCACAACCGACTCCCAACAGGAGCTGACCGCTGGGAAGCTCACAGGCACGCAAATTTTACTACACCGTGCTGTGAAGCTAGTCGTCTGGTAATTCAACCACTGTAGCTGCAACGTGTGTGAACGGAATTACGCTTAAAAATTTCCTTCCCATTGAATGAATGCATGTCAGTTGGTTGCGCCGTGTCTTAACGCCTAGCCTCAAAGCACTTAGTGGTTTTACAACTGTGAATGTTTAGTGTTGATTAATTCATTAGCACGGAATTAAGCAGTTCTAGTTGTGGAAATGTCCTGTGGTCTACTTTTGTCCGGGTCGCAGCGTTAACAGTCTCACGATCCGACATAAGTTTCCTCGCTGATGTGCACAGTTCTGCTGTGTTACAGGAGGACTGTTTCGCCTACTCTTCTTTCGCCTATTTGCCTATTCTTCGTTCGCCTATTCCTGTTTCGTCGACTATTCCTTTTCAGCCTGTTCTTCCTTCGCCGTTGCGCCGCCTTCTTCTTAGTTGTAGTTCAACATCTCGTCACCAGCCTGAGCACACACGCGGACTGTGCTATCCTGCGCGAGAGCTAAGTCAAGTGTACTGTGCTGACACAAGCGTTGTGACTCTGACATTTGTGGTCGATGTGAACATTTTCAAAGCATACCATTGTCTCAGAACATTCACATTAACATTATCGTCGCCATTCTCATCATTTACTCGTTAATCTTCTATTGTGAGTTAATTAAATGTGGGTATTTTTACACGGTCGGCTTTTTATTGAAAAAGCGTGTGAATCTGGTGTGTGTCGGTCGCTTTTGTAAGCTTCTACCTGTTGCACTCTACTTCCGCTGTAAGTGCGCAGGGGCACATCCAGGTGCAGAACACGACAAAAACGTTACATATGTGCACGGCTCGTATAGGATAATACACTATTCTATTTATTTACAGTTACACACAGAGTATTCTACTACACAATGAATGATGCTCCAATATACATCTCCTGACATATGTAGATCAATTACTCGCACTCTCATATATTCCTCCCAGCGACGCTATACGTATCTACACGCACACGTTATTTAGCGGGTTATGAGTCAACTACCGTACCGATACTTCACTTCGGTGAACATAAGGAAAACCGTATCTTTTCCGAACTAAAACTTCTCAGAAAATGACGTTTGCGCCGACGTCTTAACAAACAATAAGATCGACCGAGGATAGCAAGAAATAACCATAGGTTTCTACAAACCGACAAATCAACAAGTTTGATTTACTTTCTTCTAAGTTTGTTCAACTAGCTTTGAGTTACGGTCGTGTCTTACTTTCCTACACTGTACGTAAACTCACTTTCACGATGCTGGATAGGAAACCCGCAGACGCCACGTCTCTCAGCTCCACAGTCACAGCAACGGTCCGAAATGAACGAGTTCTTTTTCCACCGGACAAGAGTCACCCCTGTTGCAGAAGTCTGCTGGTTCTCTTGGGTCCATGTCGCGGATAATGGTTGTACTCTTCTGCAATACTTTCGGCATTTGCCCACCCGGCATTCGGCATCCGACCCCCCGGCATTCGGCGATCAACATTTGCGGTCGGGTGCCTATATAGCTCGGACAAGAAAAACGCGAATTGGCTTGCTACCCGTTCGGGGTGGTGGGCTGTAGCCCGGAGGGTTATTCGCCCCCACCTCGCAGCCGACCCCCTCTCAGGGTGACGGGTCAACCGGGGGACGGGGTGCGGGTTCCCCTCGCTCTCAGCTGGCTACCTTCCCCGCTCCACTGCGCGTTCTCCCGGCTGGCTGTTTTGGCGAGCCAATCGGGTCGGCGGTAACAATTTGCTCTACCCCCTGACTGGGTAGGCAACAAGACGCAAAAAATCATAACACACCTCCCTTAAGAACAGCAATAGTAACCATTAGGGTGAACTAATTAATCATTCTTTGATAACTGTGTGTGTGTGAGGGAATGCATGAGAGAGAGAGAGAGAGAGAGAGAGGGGGGGAGAAAGAGGGTGTGGGAAGTGGGGTTTGGTTGCAGGTGGGTGGGTAATTTTACTCTCGCTCTGGCTAGCGCCACCTGTGCTGATCACAGCCTGCCGTAGGTAGCATGTAATGTGCATGTCAAGAGGAGGAAATCCCCCCCGCCACCCATGTCAAGTGTGGGGGTCTGGTGGGTCAAGGAGATTGCACCATAGATTCTTGTTATGACCCATCGGTGACCCTCCGGGCTTAATTAAGGTTCATTGTCCCTTGTTCAAGCCGCCATCTAGCCGCTCACGTCATCACCTGTCCAGGTTAGGTTCCTGTTCACACCTCTGATCAGGGGTGCTGGCTCTTTAAGCCAGGGGCAAGATGTTACTCGCCCTGATGCTGGCCAGGTGCGGGGTAGTGGGGCATTGGAGGATTAAGTATCTGGAGGAAGCTTCTGATGCGTAGTATCGAGCATCAGGGGCTTTGATGTAGCGGAGAGGTGTAAGCAACCAGGAAGGGGAGGGGGTAGCTATGTCCACTCTAGGTGTCCACTTAGGGGCATGTTTTTGTAGTTTACACGGGGTGTGGCTTCTGCTGTCTCCAGCCTGATTGGTTGAATATGTAATTATCTTGATGACCAAGTGTAAATCATCTTCCGCCCAAATATCCTGTGAGAGGACATCTTCAGCCCGAATCTCCTGAGTGGAGAGCATCTTCAGCCAACTCTACAGTGAGGGCATCTTTAGCCTGAACTCCTGTGAAGAAGAGCTGCTGTGATGAGACGTACCTGTCTTGTGGTACAAGTCTGCTGAAGGCTGAAGGATTCAGCTGCAGAATTGAGGTGTCTCGTTCTACTGGACGTGTGGGAGTCTAGTATCAACGGCACGTGGCTTGAGTAGACCAGTTGCATTGCGCAAGGGACTCTGCGAGGGTGTTGGACCCTTCCAGACTGGTGAGTGACTCTGACACGTGTTCCTCTCCTGTGGGAAACCTCTGCGCTGACCGGGCGAGGGGAGAACTGCGGAACATAAAGGAGGGAGACCAAAGACTGCGGACAGACAACCGTCTGAAGCAGAGGGCGAAGGTCTAGACTTACAAGAAGGCTGCCTGTAACCGAGCTCTTGGGATGAGCTCAAGGGGCGGTGTGTCAGCCTTTGGAAAACTTCATATCCTCTGTGGCGTGTGTGATCGTCAGCATCGAAGTCTGCTGTTACGTGGAGTTGTTCAAGAGGTCTTCAGGGTATCTACTGGAGAACATATCCAAGGAAGGAGCGCTCCAACGTACAGACTGTCGTGCGGACTGTAAGAAGCATTCGGGAACGAGTTTTGTGTTCTGTGAGTGTTGTGCATCACGTGGTCATTCTGATCTCGTATGCAAAGGCGAGATTGAGGTAAGTGGTTTGTCATTGTGTTTAATGGCGAGGCGGGTGATGTAGGGTGGTATGAGATGTTATAGTAGACCTAGCTCAAACAGAAGGAAATTGCGGAACCCCTAGAGTTGAAACGAGTTGTAACATATATTGTCTTGATTGTAAATAATCGCTGTTTATATCAACAATACATTCTTCTTTTTTTGTGTTCACTGTATTACAGTCTGTTGTGGTTCTTTATGGGAGACTGTAGGTGGTGGGGGCTCGGCCATATAATTAAGAAATTATATTAATTAATTTTAGTAATGCAGTGATAGTTCCACCTACGCATATGATACCCTCTGGACGGTGGTCGTGTGAGCGAGAATAGGAGACGACCCGTCAAGAGCAAAAGGAAATCTCCCAGTTGTGACAGAGTCTAATTAATATCGTCGCCTCCTGGTGAAGCGTCTGAACCCCAAGTGATGAAACATGTCTGGGTAGCTGTGGAATGTGACACGGCAGCTGCGTCCTCAGTGCACGTGCCCATGTGTCCCCGCTGACTGGTCAAGCTGAGGGCCAGTCTTAGAAGTTGTCGCCGCTAGAGTGTGGAGGAGAGAGATCCCCTCAGGTGAGAGATACTGAGTGTGATTGTCTCTGTTGGTGAATACCTGATACCTGGGCTGAGTGCCGCCCCCAAATGAACTTAGACAATTGACTGAGTAAGCAGCGATTTCCACGTTCTACGAACTGTTTACATTACGCGTAACGCGTCCCAGCAATGTGGGGCAAGGATATATTGACCTGTGTGGATAGACACTATAAATAGTCATTGAAACTTGGGGCCTGGTTTGTTGTTGACTTTCCTGTGTTAATCCCGAGAGGCTTTGTGCCTATGAAGTTGGAGACACTTGAGATTACGGTGTGTATGTCGATGCAACGACCTCTTCGTAATACAGCGTGAACATTGTAGCGAAAAGGACATACCTTAGGAGAACTGAGAGGAATAGTAAGTAGTAACAAGAATGTCATTTTTTCCTGTGTATAATCACTTATCTCGTTAGTCTGTGCGAAAATGTTTTGCAATCCTTTGTGGATAATTACTTTTGTTATTACTCTGTGTGAAAATACCTGGAAAATCCTTTGTGGATAATTACTTTTGTTTTTAATCAGTGTGAAAATACCTGGCAAATCCTTTGCGGATAATTACTCGTGTTATTAGCCTGTGCGAGAACACTTTCAAATCCTTTGTGGATAATTACTCTAGTTATTAGTATGTGTGAAATACTTAAGGTGAAGGAGAACCAGAGACTTTAAAAACAGTAAACGACTAAAATTGTACTCTGTCCTTCGGATTGTCCTCTACAGTGATTGAGTTGATCGAATTTTTTCAGATTTTCACTCAAGTATTGATATGAGGCAGATTAGCTTTCGTGTAACCTCTCAAACTGTGAACTGGGTGGACAGAGATGGACCATTTGGGTTACAAGGCCTCATATTTCTGATCTTGTTTTATAGGGATCAAATCTAAAATCGTCCAGTTTTTAGCGAGAAAGGTTTCGAGAGCTGCGGTGGACTTTGGGCAGGCTAACCCCTCAGATTCTGATATGTATAGACAGGGGTGGTATATGTTCCTTATACTCAGGATCTGACTGTGTATTAAAAGTTTGGGTCGGACCCGACATTGTTCGGTTTTTCAACTAGCAAACAACCCTCCCCCCACTTCTATAAGATCCGAGGCAGACTACAGACGCAGTAACCCATTGATTCCGATCTTGTTTTTTACAGAAGGGGTTTAGATACAAGATCGTATAGTAACACTTTAGATACCAAAAGTGGGACGCTCGACGGTGCCAAGTAAAAGATTCAGATTCAGATAGGGATCAGGTGCAAACCATTTGAGAAGCCATCCGCTGGTAAGAAATTATCTTTTCGTCAAAAACTGTTCTGGTTCTAGTTTTTCACGCCTCTGTTATGGCTATCACTGCCTGTACCAAACCGTTTCCCAGATGTTAATGCGTATATCCTATAACTACCACATGGATTTTTAAAAAGCCCTTACGTTAGTCGGTTTGTAATTGATCGAAGGGAAATATTGTTTCACACTGTCCCAAGTGACCACAAGAACTGTTGTGGCTTTGAAGGTCGTCGACCCAGTGAGAGCCTGAACATCGGAGATGGCTTTGTCCAGGACAGTTTGGCTGCTGGTGGAGTCCTGGTAAAGATGATAGTACACACCTGCACAGACGTGGCACAACCGTACACCAGTTTATCAGTAGGAGTAGCTTCACAAGCTGTGTTAACACCAAGTTTTAAATGGATGTTGTTTTCACCCATCGACATGTTGTTTCAAATAATCTTTCCATCTTCTCTCATTTCGAATTTACTGATGTCTTAATTTTATTTAGTTATGTCACGTGTCCCGCCTTTCTGATGCTGTATACTCAGAATTAACAACTAAGCCAAATTGATTTTAAAATCTTTTTGTTTGTTTGTCGATCGTTGTGTCTGTACCTTTTAGGAGATAACTTAATTTGATTTACATGTTGATATGGTTTTAACATTCAGAGACTAGGAAAGGCTATTTACAAGCCTGAAATACGAATAAGTCAGTTTCCCCAAAAGTTCACAAAATGGTTGATAACAACCTTGCTCAGTATTGATGTAGGTGCAGTATATACACAGCACCTGGCGGGAGGGATCTAGTCTCGGCCAAGCGATTCCTTTATCAAACGTTACAATACCATTGGCTCCCACCTGAAAAAATATCAAAACACATCGTCATTTAAAAAAAACAGTCATCTAAAACACTGCTATAAAATTAAGCGTGAAACTGAAAATACTTGTCTCGATTCCTACTATAAACAGGGGAAAATGTACAATTTTATGAAATGTTTGCAAGAGGGATTATTTAAAAGTCATCTGCAAATGAATTTTTGACGAAAGCATGAAAGATAAAGATCTTTGACGGCTATCCACAAGTTTCCGCACGCCATTTGAGGATACTGTGGCCGGGGCCATGTCTCAAGCCAGTTCGAGGCTCGTGATTCTCACTTCCGCTTAGCTAGTTAAGTGATGGCTGCATCTCACAAGCGGCTCGCATTCCAGCCAGAAATCGAAGAAAAAAAATATTAAAAAGGTGGTGGTGACACCTGCTCAGTTATCGGGTGTAAAAACAACAGAAGAGTTTTACATCGGTGGCGTCTTACGCAATGTGTGGTGCACAAACAACTTCTGCACGGCGAGTGCCCCTGTGAACCGCTCATACGAAACCCCGAACAGCCACGCACAGCCACGAACAGCCACCAAAATTCATGGTCTTAGGTCTAAATAAAGGTTTTAAAGGTTTTAAAGGTATATCAAGCATTAAAATGCAATTTCTGAATTATTTGATGCATAATATGTCAAAAATCGACGCTTTTGTACGTACATTTTACAGATTTGTGTCGGTACTGTTATCGTCTGCTCGTCCGCCGTGTATACGAAATACATCAGAACACACTTTCTGAATTATCTGATGTTTAATATGTCAAAAATCGACACTTGTGTACGTACATTTTACAGATTTATGTCAGTACTGTTATCGTCTGCTCGTCCGCCGTGTATACGAAATACATCAGAACGCACTTTCTGAATTATCTGATGTTTAATATGTCAAAAATTGATTCTTGTGTACATACATTTTACAGATTTATGTCAGTACTGTTATCGTCTGCTCGTCTGCCGTGTATACACAAGTGTCGGCTGTTGGCATATTATACATCAAATAATTCAGAAAGTGCATTCTGATGTTTGATATACCTTTAAAACGATTTATTTAGACCTAAAACCATGGATTTCGGTGTCTGTTCGGTATTTCGTATACACGGCGGACGAGCAGACGATAACAGTACCGACACAAATCTGTAAAATGTACGTACTCAAGTGTCGGTTTTTGACATATTATGCATCATATAATTCAGAAAGTGCTTTCTGATGCTTGATATACCTTTAAAGCCTTTTATTTAGGCCTAAAACCATGGATTTCGGTGGCTGTTCGGTATTGTGTGTCAGCCTTGTGAAAACGTCATATCCTCTGTGGCATATGTGAACGTCAGTATCGAAGTTTGCTGTTACTTGGAAGTGTTCAAGAGGTCTTCAGGATATCTACAGGTGAACATATCCAAGGAAGGAGCGCTCCAACGTACAGACTGTCGTGCGGGCTATAAGAAGCATTCGGGAACGAGTTTTGTGTTCTGTGAGTGTTGTGCATCACGTGGTCATTCTTTTCTCGTATGCAAAGACGAGATTAAGGTGCGTGGTTTGACATTGTGTTTCATTGCGAGGCGGGTGATGTAAGATGGTATTAGATGTTATCTTAGACCTAGCTCGGACAGAAGGAAACTGCGGGACGCCTAGAGTTTAAACGAGTTGTAACATATATTGTCTTGATTGTAAATACTCGCTGTTTATATCAACAATACATTCTTCTTTTTGTGTTCACTGTATTACGGTCTTTAGTGGTTCTTTATGAGAGACTGTATATGGTGGGGGCTCAGCCATATGTTTGAGAAATCATATTATTTAGTTTTAGTAATACAGTGATAGTTCCACCTACGCATATGTCACCCTCTGGACGGTGGTCGTGTGAGCGAGCATAAGAGACGACCCGTCAAGAGCAAAAGGAAATCTCCCAGTGTGTGACAATCCGCCACGACTGTCCCCCCCTACTGCAAGTTAATAACACTTGGCGTCGCGTGTCGACACTGACACGATCCAAAAGCAATGCAACTGTGTTTCTCCGCCTTCCCTCCTGTCATGACCTCTATTGACTGTCACTACCTTTATTCGCGAGGTAGAAAAGAAATGCGGGCGGATCCTCCAGACCAACACTCCACGCTGTCCTAGTTTATAATTGTACTTCCTGGTCTACGGACAAAAACCATTGCTTATATTTAGTCAGCTCACCGAGCATGTGTTTCAAACATTTTTAAACTGTTCGCAAACGGTAACTAGGCACACTGTTAGGAAAGTCATGGACTGCCACTGTTTCGTCTTGCTAAAGTATGAAGTAAGCAGGGTTCAAGGCTAGTGCAGTACATGAATCATGAACACATTTATTTTTTTTAAAATCTTATTTTATGTAAATGAAGGTGATGAACACTGCAACCAATAGTTCGTTTATAAGGACGATTGCCACGTGATTTAGATGCACAGTTTTCAAAGAAGGGGAGACAATCGATTAATTAGAATACTGCAGTATTGAAGCACACTTGTTTACATATCTGTAGTGCTTGAATAAATGTTGAATAGTCGTCGAAACGCCGGTCATTAAAACATACCGATGATACAGATGAGTTCTTATCTGTTCTGTCCTGCGCCGCGCAGGACAGCCAGTCAATCGATGGCATCGAGGGATACACTCACGTTCGGTCCTAGCCCCGCGTATTCCTAACGCGGCGTTAGGAATACGCGGGGCTAGGACCGAACGTGAGTGTATCCCTCGATGCCATCGATTGACTGGCTGACAAACAAATGCTGATGTTGCTCAACAAAGTATCTCTCTACATGGGATAAAAATTGTTGTCAGCAGGTGAAAAAGTGTCGCTTGCGCAGTATGATCAGCTATTGGGTGATAAAAATAGGTCTGCCAAAAGAAAGTACGGGTGATATACTGTTGAGCTTAGACCATAACAATCTTCCTCATTCCCATGAACACACTGCTACAAGACAGACATGTTCGGCTGCAAAGGTAGGACGCAGTTTAAATGAAGTATAATTTAATAAGAACGTGAAGATTTTCAAATCAGATTAACATTGATGCTGTTTTTAACTTAGGTAATTCTATCTTCCAATATTCTGTGCTGAGGGATCTACACCCAAGCCAGTGAAAGTTCTTGCGCATGCTTACACACAATCTTTGTTGCGGGTCTGAGCGGTATGCGGGCGTTACATGCATAGGGATAGCGATGGCTCAGTCACCCTTCCACTCTGACAAAAATAGACAGGAGTTCGATTACGTGATAGTTCATTTACTGTCCTTTAGCAAGGTGTGTAGCGTCTCTCCACGTTACCGTTCTCGACTGTCTGCTTGTATTCTCTCTGTGCCTGCGCTGTCCGCAGACCCCTAGACACGGGTTTTTTCATACCGTGTCCCCGTCATGTACTGTTACGTTTATCAGAGACTGACAAAGTTCATTACTTATACATTTTATTATAGTGTTAAACCCTATGTTTATGACTGTGTCTGGGCTGCTTATGAAACCGTAAGATCAAGCTGCCCTATCTCAGAAAGGTAATTCATACCTCGTAGGCCAGGGTGAACCGTCAGCTGAGACACGGATGGCTGGCGACGGGTGGATACACCCTGTGTGAAGGCTTGCGTCTGACAGTCATCGGTAGCAGTCACATAGAAGTGTGGTTAAATGGTCTCTGTTCTGACTGGACATTCAAATATTGTATTATTAAGATGACTGTATGAATGGAATGTTTCATGGAAGGGAATGGATTTTGCAGGGGGTTTTAACGCTTGATCGTGGATTCGAGGAGAGACTATGAAACGGGGAGGACGCATTTCTTGTTGAAGTAGCGTCAACGGTCGATGTTAACGGATCCTGTATAGCTACTGGGGAAAACAGTCGAGAGATTACTGTTTTAGCTTAGTTCTTGCGGTAAGAAGATTTTTGACTTCACCAGGCAAGACTTGTTGTCACTTTCTGGAGATTTGTGAAAGTGGCAGAATGCATTTGTTAGGTCATCAAGCAGTAGACCTAACGGCTAAGCGTCCGGTGGTATACATTCTTGTAACTGCTACTTGTTTAGAGGACTTAATAGTAGGTCGTGAGTACGCAGTTGAAAGAACTTCTTCCCTCTAGAGAGTGGAGATTTTTCTCATAGATCTAAAATCTATGAGAAGCGTGGAGTTAACCGTAACGGTTGGACAAGGACGTCCAAGGACAAACGAACAGACTGAATAGTTCATTGCTTGTGATCCGAGGTTACTGATACCGGAGGACCACACTTATCTGCTGCTATCTACTGGTTTGACAAGACTGGATTTTAATTCACCTTTCGCCTTGCCGACAGTTCATCTCGAATCTACGTACCATAGACTGAACACTTGCGTTTCTGTAAATTACGTCGACAGACTTCAACCGTCGTCTCCTGCACATAAACTACTACCGCGGTCAACGTGTTAATGTGGACGAACACTGGTGTGTCTGTTCCATTCTTGACTGGATTGTAATTCTGTTCCGGTTTGGAATATCTATACACACCACCGCAAGTAGACTTATGATCTATATTTGTTCAACAGTACACCAGTTGTATTACTCTTCTGCAAGTTGTAACACACCATACATTGTTACTATCACACACACTCCCACACATACACGCATTTGTTACATATTTGTTCATCTATCTCTCTTCTCCCTCTACTATCCTTCTTATTGTTTATAGTTCAATAAATGTGTTAATTTATCTGGTCGTGTACCTTTGCTTGAAAAGGTGGGGTCTGCTTAGGTGTATACATTTCACATCTCTTCCCTATAAATCCAGCACACCCAACAAAACTTTACAATTATACAGGTTCGATGGTAGCTTTCGATTTTTTTCGAGTTGGGAGAAAGGGCAGGGTTAGTGTTAGGTTTAAGTATTAGGCAGGGGATTCTGTTTGTATGTATAAGATGGCACTTGTTTGTTCGGGTCAAACAGGATATGTTCGCAGTCTGATTTCAAGTCGGATCACATGGGTTTGTACTAAGTTGGGACTCATCTCGGAGTACATGTAGGAAGAAAGAATTGCAACACAGCGTCTTGGACATTCTGACGTGATATAGAGAGAGCAAGAACCCGCGTGGCTCGTACGCGTGCGTGCGTGCGTGCGTGCGTGTGTGTGTGTGTGAAAATTCTTGTGCGTGCGTGCATGCACGTGCCCGTGCGTGCGGGTGCGGGCGTGTCCGTGTGCGTGCGTGTCCGTGTGCGTGCGTGTGTGTGTGTGTGAGCGCATGGGAGCGGGTGAGAATTCTTGAACACTCCTCGATTAGAACCAACAACCAGCCAGACAGGAACGATATGATAGATATGACTGTCACGGAAATCCCCCCCCCCCCCAATAAACTTCATCACGCTTGCTTGTCAATTATTTATCTCTGCATAATTTTGCTTGAAAACAGTTGTTGTCGGTAATTGTTTTATCTGTAATTTACGAATTTTATTGTCTCCCAGGTGCGAGAGAGCGACGACTAGCCCTCGACTGTGTCATCATTGTTCTGATCCTTCCAGCTTGTGTCAAACCATATGGTCAGTGCATGAACAAACTCAAATCAGTTAAAAGCATAAAAGCACGGTGGGGATATGCTGAAAGCAACACTCTCCCCCCCCCCACCCCGACCGGCTTTCCCCCTCCCTCAAATAAACACTCTGCTTCTTCTACTATAGCGAGAGCAAAAATGACAGGCAGGACTTATTCGTCGAAAAAAACTAAATGTGCATAGTTCATCGTCTCAGTCCCGTGACAAAGAAGGGTGTAACACCTAGTTTCGTCACAGAAGTTTTACTGCATTCCTCACACAATCAGTCGTTTACTTCTCCTATATTCTTGTGCTACACTTCATTTTATCACGGAAATAAACTAGCCATATAAGCCTCAGGTCTCCGTACTTTATTCTTTGTAAAGAGCCACTACATTTTTATTCAATCCTTATTGCTTCTTAAAACCCACACTTGTATATTCTTGCATGTATTTGAGTTTATTGGCTTATTTCTGTTTCATATCAGACGATCCTTCTGCACTGCCTCAGAAAACATGACTTAATTACTTTCATTTTTCGCCAAGTATAGCTCTTATTTTTTAAAAAAAATCACGTATTTACCCTCAACTCCCATTGTAAGAACTGCAGACGATCCCTCTCATATAATAAGAAACATGTAATATAAACTTGTTAGTTTCACCAACTCCTTTCAAACCAGTGGCAGCATTGCAACGCCAGGTGATCTATCATTAATAAAACCACCTGTTTGCGTCAGAGCCCACGATTCTCCATTTGACCTCTTAGCAAGACCTCTTTCAGCCTTCGCAATAAGCATCGCACTTAGTCCTGTGTCACGGTGTTGTTTTCCTGCTGCACTTCCATGAACCTTATTGTTTGCAGCTTTTGCAATCTGATCGTCGGCACATTTGTGGATAGTACACTTTTTAGCGAGGGGCATTATGATATATTGTGTCCATGCTGCTGGGTCTGTCCTCGTTAAAAGATTTTTTTAACCAGAGCCTGTTATCATTCATGCGTCTTTCCGTTCTAGAAGATTTTGCGATCATACAGGTACACACTATATGAATGCATACGCAAAGAACGCCAGACTTGCAAAGATTGTACAGCGAGTATAAATTCGCCACAAACAGAGCATCACTGTTTCGGTGTGAGAAATGTGGAACTCATAATAATACGGAAGACTATACAGCGCGATATCCGGGCAATATGCAGGGTGCACTGCGCTTTACACTATATGGAGTAATAAATAAAGAAAAAACAATACACTTTCAAACCTTTACAAAATACACATTACCACGATGGAAAAGCAATAAAAAAAACCACAAAACACTAAGAAGAAAAACAATGAACATACAATTAAACACGGATAACACCTGTTAGATAACATTCGGCGTCAACCATAAAACAATCCAGAATAAAATATAGAAAACATAACAAGGGTAACAACATTAACAATTGAGTAGATGGATCCTAATGAAATGATACTTTTCGCTTACTGAAAGTTCCTACAACAAGCCGACGTATCAACTTCTATCACCACGTAAAAGCTCTAATTCGCTGGAGACGAACTGCGAGCTATGTATCTGAGGTCTTTCGGTGTGCAGGAGGAGGGGGAAACAGGGAGATATTTCGGAAGAAGAGTAGGGTGCGAGGGAAGGGTTAAGGGGTGGGCGTTAGGGGTGTGGTGGGTGTAAAGGGAGGGGGTTATGCGATGCATCATCTTCCAGAAAATTGGAACTTCTAAGAAATTAGAATATTTTATGTAAAACTGTATTTGATTGGCTCCAGTGAATTCGAACCTTTTCAAGCTCAACCTCGTTCTCGGCACTACGTCACACTCAGGTTTTTTTCCTACTGTTACCGAAGATTTTCTTGTCGACAGTATCGAATGTTACCTGTAAATGTAAATCTGCTTATTACTAAATGTAAGTGCTGACCAAATTGAATTCCATGATATCAGTGTAGACGAATAATAACATAATTGTTACTAAAATATTTGAAATTGTGTTCTTTCTTAAATGAGACTTTTAAAATTGACAAGCTACACTTTAAAAGCTTTTCAAAGCGTTTCAAAGTTGGTATTTTCAAACGTGTAAGTCAGCACTAATTGGAAAATAGTAATTTTTTTTAAAAAGTTGTATAAAGTTAGTGACTGCTATATAGTCCTATAAAATTATGAAAAGGTCTGTGTACTCAAGTACATCACCAAACGAAAAGCGACTTCTAAATCAGTCTCCAGATGCTAAATAAAGACTGCAAGATTTGATAATACAACAGCGACGGTTGTCACATGTTGCAGCTACAGTGAGATATATAGGCGTTATCCGCATGTTACCAACTTTTCCCCCTTCCCGCACCCGGAAAGACCTCCGAAATAGAGCTCGCAATTTGATTGGCTCCAGTGAACTGAAGCTTGACATTCCTCAATGCACCTGAATCGCCTGTTTATTTCCATTAACTCTCACTTTTACCACAGTCGTCTAACGCCTCTTTGCTGACAGCGGCTGAAATTAAGCAGTGAAATGACATGTTAAATGATAATCAAAATACACAGATACTAATGTACCTACAAAATAAAAAAAGTGAAACATTTATTTTCTTCTTTAATCATACTTAACCTAAAACTGTTTCCCACAATTAGCTTAGTTGATTATGTAAAGTTTTTTGTGTGTTTAATACAGTCATTGTGCATGCACTTGTTTCCATGATAGTGGAGAATGACGTGAGACTTGTAGATGGACCTAATGCAAATGAAGGGCGAGTGGAGATCTTCAAGGGTGGAGTCTGGTTAAGTGTGTGTGGTCAGTATGTCTCCAGGGAGTTTGGCAGTGTCGTGTGCAGACAGCTCAACTATCCGGGGTAAGTAATCACATTTCTTTTCTTTAGGTGTAGAGCTTGTGTGTGTGTGTGTGAACACATGTGTAGGGTGTGAGGGTATGGTTGTTGTGGGTAAGGGGGCTGGTGTGGGGTCATATGTGGGTGTAGGGGGCATGTGATGGTTAAGTGAGGGTGTGGAGGGGGTGTTTATGGTGGGGGTGTAGATGGCGGTGGGTAGGTAGGTAGGTGGGTGTTGGGTGTACAAAACAATACATCTTATTCATTTCGTAAATTTAATATATATGCCATACAGACGTCGCATACATACATAAAACATTAACACTATCGTGACGTAGAATCCTACCCTCGAGCAATCCCCGTGGACTGAGCATTTTTAGCCTTTTTTCAAAAATTCATATAAAAATCCCCCAAAATACTAAAAATGTTAATTAAACTTAGTTTTAAACATTAATAAATAACAAAAACTCATTTCTTACTGTGTTTCTTGGCCCTTTTTCAATAATTTGTAAATTCCTTTGATGGAAACACAACTGACTTTGAAGAAATCAAAAAGTCCAACTGTGTGTGGTCTTATGTTTTCCTAGGAATGGCTCTGCTATGTACTACGCCAACTCGTACGGCACAGCACCGGGCGAAATCTTCAGACAAAACATCAACTGCAAGGGATACGGAGTGTCGTTGTCTAACTTGTCGCAATGCGTCTTCTCTCCGTTAGAATACAACTGCGACCCTGTCTATACACTTGGCCTCAGCTGTGACACAGGTTTGTTAAAACCAAATTGTAGCGATAAACACGCATGTTACATGCATTTATGGCTAACTTCTTTCTTCACTCACTCACTCACTCACTCACTCACTCACTCACTCACTCACTCACTCACTCACTCACTCACTCACTCACTCACC
>SMGT01003801.1:98439-110224 GCA_004794575.1 Lanistes nyassanus
CATCATCAATCATCATCAATCATCATCATCATCAATCATCATCATCATCATCATCATCATCATCATCAATCATCATCATCATCAATCATCATCATCATCATCAATCATCAATCATCATCATCATCAACCATCATCATCATCATCATCATCATCATCATCATCAATGTAAAACAAGGAAACTGTACCAAGCTAGAAAGGGACAAAGACGAAGACAATCTACATGTTTCGGGCCACTACCCCTTCATCAGGACGACACAAAAACGACGGAAAACGAAGAGGAAAAAGTCTTATCTGCAGTAGAAGTGGCGCGTAGGCTGCATAGCAGGAGAATGACCGAGGGACAGTGAGTAAGAAAGGTTAAAAAGAGGGGCAGCCAATCGCAAGGTGGGTAGGAAAGGGTAGAGAAGGGTGGGGGTGGAGAGTGGGCGGAGGAGAGAGAAAAAGCAGCGCGGGTAAGGGGGCGTCGGTGAGAGAGAGAGAGTGGGAAGGAGGTGAGAGAAAAAGTTAGAGAGAGAGACGGAGGGGTGAGGGGGTTAAGGGAAAGGAGGGGGAGGGTCAGTGTTTAGGTTGAGTCCAGTAGGTGCCATGGTACCGAAATGGGTAATGAAGTAGGACTCCATATTCTTGTGGTCAATGGAGTCGCCCTTCATTTTCCAGATACCACAGACCCTCATGTTGTCGGCTGTGTGTAGGGGTGTACTGAAGTGACGTGCAACTGGTGTGTTTCTGCAGTGTTTAGTGTCAGCTAGATGTTCTGTGAAGCGGGTGTTGAGAGTGCGTTCTGTCTCCCCAATGTAGAATAAAGTGGGACAGAGGGTGCATGTGATGGCGTAGACGATGTTGCTGTTACTTCATTACCCATTTTGGGCTTATCCTCCAAGCGGCAGTCACTTGTTTTTCTTTTATATCATCAGTTCTGTCGAGATTTTCCTTATCGTAACCTTATCGTAACCTCAAGTCAGTGTGAAATGACACTAAACTATGTAAACTGGAACTTAGAATAGAGCTCTAGAACTAAAACACATCGGCATTAAAAGCTAGATTCAGATATTTTATTTACAGGCAAATTGGATAGACACCAGTGCTGCATGATTAGATCAATTCAATGATTCTATGTAGTGATACGATTTATTAATGAACGATAACAATTTAAAATGGTGAAGGGTTCTCTTCTAAAATAAATTCAGAGGTGCAAACTTTAAAAAAAAAAGATAAATTCTACGTTCAGTTGTGAACTTAGGAAATATACATATAGGGTTGGGGGAGGGGCTACAGTGAAATAAAGTAAAACTTTCACTTTACAAACAACAACGCTTAACACGCTAGTGTACCATTGTTTTTACTTTTGATCAGTTGCACAGTTTTCATGATGTTCAAGGCTTTCAAACTGCGAAATCCGTATATTTGAAAATTATAAAATATCCCTTGCCCTTATACAGGAGAAAAGCAGGATTTTCATTTTACCAGAAATAAATTGACTGATACTACACAATGAAGGTCTAATTTAACACTGTCACAAGAAGCTATAGTGATTTTATATAAACAAATATGAATGCAATCTATATAACATGAAAGGTAGATTTAGTAGTCTGTTCAAACGTGTGTCTTGAAGCTGAAAAAACTTCTATCTTGTACATGCGTGCTTTCGAAAATAAATAAAAAGGAAGAGCTGACAAAGAATTTTTGTTAAAAAATTTCATTTGTGTTTTAGGACATAAATGTGTCGTAGCACTGGGTACGTGTTGCAATTAAACCTTAAAAATGTACTTATTTTACTGTGCGTAACCGTACGTTATTCTAAGGGAAGCTTGCAAGATCATGAAATTATACACTTGATCCTAAGTAAAAGCAATGGTAGACTGTGGTGTTGAGCCCTACTAATTAATAAATCATCTCAATATGTATATTAAAAATACTGGTCTCTCTACGATGCTTTTTTTGGAATCGATAAAATGTCTTAATCTACCTTATGCCGATCTATTTTATTCATAGAATTGTATTCTGCGGCCGAGCTTCCATAGTTTAATACTTTTTTCACACCAACTCAATGTTAGTAGGAAGAAAATATTTTCTACCTCGAGCGTTTTCAAGTGGCGACTTTTCTTTCTCCTTTCTTCAACAGAACTTTGCTCAGTTACAGCTGTCAAAAGCAAGTCGTATGAGGTATTACCCAAGCGCTTCCATTGGCTACGACTTTATCTCCCCTTGTCTAGGGGAGGCTACATTGTCTCTGCAAGATATTTTCTAAGCTATTAAAAAAGACTATTTCTCGACAGTATGCCACACAGCTCTGTCAGACCCCTGTTCCTTACTGGTGAAAATGTACTTTCCATGCAAAGCTGGTGGCGTTTTGTGCTGCACTCTGGTGGCGAAAAAAGAGAGAATTCGAGAGGCAAAAGAGCATTTATCTTTTGTAAGCATCACAAGTCTGTTTCTGTTCTAGGATTGTACGTCCCACCACCGCCTCCAGAACCTCCACCCTGCCCTGAAAGAACGTACAGTTCTTATGACTTGCTGCAGTCACCGCGTTACCCTGGCCAGTATCAGCCAAACCTGAACTGCAGTTATCCAATTATCAAAAGAAAAGGGGTTTTCATTAATTTTCAATTTTATGACTTCGCTCTTGGTGAACCACAGGGGGGTGTATGTCAAGACTATATTCAGGTTAGTACTATGATTAGGCTCTTGAAATGATAGAGAAATTCAAACTAAAAAAAGGAATATGATAAATAATGAAAAAGACTTCTCTACAGAAAGACTGATTCCTTTTATATTTTTCCGTAAATATAAAAATGTGCTGGTAAAACGAAAATGCCAGAAATGTTGTTCTACATAATATCGCTTTATTTCAGTAATTGTACGTGTGCAGTGTCTGTAATGCCGTCGTCTATCGATGTTGCAGATATTTGATGGTGACTCTGAAATGTCACCAACAGTTGGAGGTCCGTTCTGTGGAACAACTCGCCCTCCCACCATTAGGACTAAGATCTTAAACTCCACAGAAGTTCTCGTCAGGTTCAAGTCCGACGCTGTCAGTTCGTCTGTTGAGAGAGGATTCAGAATATATTCTAATCCAGTAGAGCCAGGTAGTAACAAAATCATTTTTGCTGTCACCCTATTTAGTTACTGAAACAGTTAAACAATTGCACCCGTCACACGATCATACAACCAAAAAAAAAAGTCCACCAGCTGATGGTGACTGTGCTTAATAGACTCCTGATTGTATGGCCGTTATTGTGGTATACTTTCTATGGACTGTTTATTCAGTACGCTGGACTTATTGGACTCTGTGTTCTGGTATGCTATGATAGTGAGTTCTGCACTCAGCCTGCCATGGCCGATTTACCACAAAAATAAGTCAGAACTGTTTCGCCACCATCGGATCCTGCCTCTGTATCACCCAGTTCCGCATTTTCCCGGCTCAGCACTAGAGTCATTTACATTGGTTTCTGAGCATTGAAGGAGACTGTCCCAAATTTATTGAACTGGATCATATCCCTACCAAACTCCAATATGAAAATCTTGATGTCTTGCTGCCTGTTATAACCAATATCATAAACTCTTCCTTGAATTCAGGGACAGTTCATATCGACATGAACACAGCGCTCTTCAGACCTTTGCTAAAAGCCTTCTCTTGACAAAACGAACCATCGGCCGGTGTTAGAAACCAAATTAACAACAAAAAAATTTCCCCTCTCTTTAATTTAGTTTATTGAAAGAGTGTTGTATGTCTTAATGCGTGTTCGTGTTCGAAATTTGTTAGACGCCTCAATCAACCCAAAAGAAACACAAGCGTGGATCTATTTCCACCTTTTACTTCAAAACAATACGAAATTTTTCGAATGAGTTTAAAAACATTTACGTTCATCTTATAATCCCACACACACTAATTAGGTATATTCCTCAGTCACACAATCCATAAGAAGGTTCTTGGTCCATAAAATGAATACTGTCCCTTTACAGTTCCGTGCGTACAAGATACAATACACTAGTATCCACAGTTCACTCCTAAATGTTAGTGCCAGACAAGTTCTTGTAACTCGGAAGTCAAAGACATTTACGACGACACGTGGAGAATGGCGATGATCCTGAAGACAGGCGATGATACCGAAGACGGCGGTGAAATTGAAGACGAGCGATGTTGTGGAAGATGGCTATGACATGGAGACAGGCCATGATACGACCCACTGGTCCAGGCGAGGTTGACGAATATTTAACTAAAGTTATTCTCAAAGCACGCCACTATTTCAACGTTTCGTCAATGTTACAATTCAATCTCTCTTTACTTGCAGTCCTACGTTTACGTTTCATGTACACTCAGACAAGAGTATAAATCTCTTCGAATTTGAGTTCTTTGTCGTTTGGCTTTCTGGAATCCGAGATAAACTCGCCAAATCGGCGGATTCCTATGTGGTCTAAAAATGTGCTCTCCTTAGCACTACTGTCCGTAAGCCCTAGACTCTCTAGCGGACGCGAACTCAGTCTTCTACTCGTAACTACAAGAGCAGTAGTTACTCGAAATGTATAACCTCTCGGGGAAATACATTAAACGACACAACTCCAATTCTGTTACTTCGGGTTCCAGTTCTCGGACTTGAAACCTATCACTATACTTCGAGTTTATTGCTATAAGGCTCTCGACACCTTTGAAAGCCGACCATGGGCTTGCCAACGTCAAAGGTTTTTACTACATGGTGTAAAATGGAGAAGCAAAGTTTGGGGGTGCTGGCGGCCCTCATATACTATCCGGTCACGTGATGTCTAAATCCCATAATATTTGGTTGTTCGAGAACATTCTAGAAGGTTTGTTTCTACTGAATCAGCAATTTTTGTGCCTACGCAGTACCTTTTGCTCTTAAGTGAAACACAGGAAGACCTCGTCACTTTTGACAGTTCGAACTGTCGCTGACCTGCTGACTGAACTCACTTTTTCGGTCTTTCTTTTAAAAAATGAAATGTACTAGGCGTTCCTGACAGCCGGTTTCGACCCCACTGTTCATCTCTTAAATTATTGCAAAAGTTCGTCTTTACCCAGTTAGGGACCCAACTTGAGACAACCAATCTCTACAATCTATTTCAGTCAGCATACATGAAGGGACATAGCGCGGAGACTGTTCTCCTTCACGCTGTAAATGACATCCTCTCTGCAATGGATGAGGACAAGGTGTCTGTTCTGCTCCTTCTGGATAATTCGGCGGCATTCGATTCAGTTCACCGCGTGATTCTGATCTCTCGACTTGAAATGGTTTTGGGGATTCGTTCCATTGTTCTTCATTGGTTTCATTCATACCTTCGTGATCACAGCCAGTACGTCTCTGTCAACAATTACTCGTCTGCAACGGACGCACTTCACTTTGGCGTTCTACATCGCTCAGTGCTGGGGCCCATACTCTTCACTGTGAATACTTTTCTTTTCCGCAATTACCTTGACTGACGTCGCGACTGCCTGTCTGGCTTAACTTACAACTTTCTCTGTTCATCGTCTCTTATGATACTTTTCCACCCATCTGTGACTGAAGGATAAAATGTGTTCTCGCGCGTTAAAAATCCACAATAATTATTATTATTATTATTATTATTATTAATAATACGACACCACTTTCTAGCGTCATCCAGCACCACGCAATCAGTCATCACCTTTAGGCAGAAGACGCACAACTTTAACAATCGTCCTCACCTGCAGACATCGACACATTCCTACACTCAGTTCAGGATTGTACAGCACACATCAAAGCTCGCATGACGGGCACGATGACAAGATTGAAACGCTTCTTTATTCCAGACCATCTACCCCTAAGCTTACTTGTCCATCACTGTTAGATCATACGAAACCTCTTTTTTTCGGACTCTGTAAGAAATCTTTTTTTTTCATGGAGCTCGCTCTCTCGATAAAACAACAAATACTCAAATTTGCCAGATCTGTTATTTTAAACTAAGGAGGATTGGTTCTATCAGAAAATTTCTTTCCGATAAAGCCACCAAGGCCCTTGTCACGTCCTGTATTCTCTCCAGGTTAGATTACGGCCACTCACTTCTCATCGGCTGTCTTATTCATTTTCCTTAAAGCGCGCCTTCATGACTCTACTACTCCGCTGCTAAAGAACCTTCACTGGCTCTCTGTCTCTGAGCGAGTCAAGTGCAAAACTGCGGGCATCTGTTACAACATTCTGACAGAATCCGCACCATCCTACTTGTCTGATCTGATTTCCCTATACGCTCTATCTATTAAAACATTCTGGCAGGAACCGCACCATCCCACGTTTCTGATCTGATTTCTCTATACACTCCATCTGTTACAACATTCTGACAGGAACCGCACCATCCTACGTGTCTGATCTGATTTCTCTATACACTCCATCTGTTACAACATTCTGACAGGACCCGTACCATCCTACGTGTCTGATCTGATTTCTCTATACACTCCATCTGTTACAATATTCTGACAGGAACCGCACCATCCTACGTGTCTGATCTGATTTCTCTATACACTCCATCTGTTACAACATTCTGACAGGACCCGTACCATCCTACGTGTCTGATCTGATTTCTCTATACACTCAATCTGTTACAACATTCTGACAGGAACCGCACCATCCTACGTGTCTGATCTGATTTCTCTAAACACTCCATCTGTTACAACATTCTGACAGGACCCGTACCATCCTACGTGTCTGATCTGATTTCTCTATACACTCCATCTGTTACAACATTCTGACAGGACCCGTACCATCCTACGTGTCTGATCTGATTTCTCTATACACTCCATCTGTTACAATATTCTGACAGGACCCGTACCATCCTACGTGTCTGATCTGATTTCTCTATACACTCCATCTGTTACAACATTCTGACAGGACCCGTACCATCCTACGTGTCTGATCTGATTTCTCTATACACTCCATCTCGCCCGCTTTGTTCTTCCTCCGATTCACGTCTTTTCAACAAAAACCCTTCAAACCCAAGTCGCACGGCCTCCGCTGTTTTTCCGTCTACTTTGGAACTCCCTACCTTTTGACATCTGAAACTCCCCCTCCTTCCCATCCTTCAAATCCAGCCTCAAAACTTATCCTTTTACCCTTTATTTTGGATAATGTAAGTGCGCGTTTCTCTCTCTCTTTATCTTTCACTCTCTTGCTCTCTCTGTATGTGGGTATGTGCGGTTGTGCTTGTGCAAGTGCTTGTAGTTTATTAGCGCATAAATCGGGGACAGCCGCTTTATAAATACTAGATGATGATGATGATGGTGGTGGTGGTGGTGGTGGTGGTGGTGGTGGTGGTGGTGGTGGTGATGATGATGATTACATTATTACATACACACATATTCAAAGAAATTGCAAACATAAAGGAACAATCTTAAAGAAAAGAAAGAAAGAAACGAAACGAAAGAAAGAAAGAAAGAAAGGAAGGAAGGAAGGAAAGAAAGAAAGAAAGAAAGAAAGAAAGAAAGAAAGAAAGAAAGAAAGAAAGAAAGAAAGAAGTTTGTAGAAATGCAAACGTACTTATTGCTAACAGACCCGATCAGACCCGGTAACTACACTGGAGACAGCGGCAGTTTCCAGTCCCCGGGTTACCCAGACGTGTACAATGGGGAGGAGGACTGTATCTGGACCATCACCACAAAGCCGTACAAGACCATCACTCTCTCCTTTCAGGACGTGCAGACTGGGCGATTGTGGGAGAATATGATCCAAGTTGGTTTTGTTTGTCTATGCAGTAGGTCCCCTTCCTCATGTGTACGTATTCTGATAAAATATTTGGCGAATTAAGTCCTTCATCACATGTGCTGTAGACTTAGAGACAGTCAGACCATTACTGGCGACGTGACAACCCGCTACCTCCATTCTCTGTGTTCTTTGCCAGCCTCTATGCTATGATTTTTTTGACGTCTCGTTGCCTACCCAATCAGGAGGTAGAGTAACTTGTTACGGTCGACCTGACTGGCTCGCTAAAACAGCCAGCCGGGAGAGCGCGCAGTTGAGCGAGGGAGGTAGCTGGCCGAGAGCGAGGGTAGCCCGCGCCCCTTCCCCGGTTGACCCGTCACCCTGAGAGGGGGTCGGATGGGAAGTGGGGGTGAACAACCCTCCAGGCTACAGCCCATCACCCCGAACGGGTAGAAAACCTATTAGCGTAGCTCTAGTAAAGCAGCGTTCAGGGCTATAAAGGCAGCCGATTGAGAAAACAGAAAGTAGTTAGTTAATGCCCACCCAGATGTTAGATATATCTAAACAACAACAACAACAAAAAATCAAAAATCAAAATGGGAACTAACCAGCTAGAAACAGCTACTAAGCTATAGGACAGAGGATACCAGTAAAACATTAAAAATAAAAACAGACTACATCAAAGTAAACTAATTTAACACAAAGCACCTTATCGGTAAAGATAAAAGAATGTAGGGATGCAGCGGCGGTAGGTCTGACCAGCGAAAACTCCACCACTCCAGCTACTCAAGCCATCATCAGTGCACCAGGAGAGAGGCCAGCCAGCGGGACCACACATAGCCTCCACCAGTGCAGGACACCAAACCTCAGACCCCTTCCCTTTCCCCTTACCTATTTCCCCTCCCCTTCAATGCGAAATCACCGCGAGGTGGAAGCACTTTACCTCCCAAACCAACACAACAACAACAACAACAACAACAACAGAATGCCGGCATTTAAGGGGGCCTGGATAGCTCAGTTGGGAGAGCTGCGGACTAGCAGATGGTTCGAATCCTGGTGTGGCCAAGGATTATTTCCTGGAGTTATTGTGCAAGTTCCATTTGGCCATCTCCCCACACATTAAACTGCCTGTCTGCACTGGCCATCTTACTGCAGCCATCAGTCTGGCGGTTCTTTCAGTGCATACTTTAGTAATAGGACCCCCATCCCCATAGTGCGAAATCACCGCGAGGTGGAAACACTGTCCCTCTAAATCACCACCACCACCCCGAATGCCGAATGCCGAATACACGGAACAGTTCTGGAGTAGTTACTACAGAGGAGTACGACCGTTACCGCGACGTGGACACAAGAGAACCAGCAGACTTCTGCAACAGGGGTGACTCTTGTTAGTCGGGAAAAGAACTCGTGCATTTCGGACCGTTGCTGAGATTGTGGAGCTAAGATACGTGGCGTCTGCGGTATTCCTATCCAACATCGTGAAAGTGAGTTCACGTACAGTGTAGGAAAGTAGGACTCGATCGTAACTCAAAGATAACTGTATTGAACAAGCTTAGAAGAAAGTATACATCAAACTTGTTGATTTGTCGGTTAAATGTAAAACAAGGGAACTGTACCAAGCTATCTGTGCAGGGTCATTCTCCTGCTATGCAGCCCACGCGCCACATCTACTGCAGCTGTCTTTTTCTTTTTCGTTTTTTCGTCGTTTTTGTGTCGCCCTGATGATGGGGTAGTGCCTCGAAACATGTAGATTGTCTTCGTCTTTTTCTTTTTCTAACTTGGCACAGTTCCCTTGTTTTACATTTAATTTGGGCTTATCCTCCAAGCGGCAGTCACTTGTTTTTCTTTTATCTTTTAGATTTGTCGGTTACTAACGGGACTAGTTATTTGTAGAATTCTTATGGTTATCTCTTGTGATCGTCGTTCAATCTTAGTGTGTGTTAACACGTCGGCGTGACGTCATTTTCTGAGTGCTTTTAGCACATTGTGCCGAAAGACAAACGAATTGTCTTCGGAAATGATACGGTTTTCCTTGTGTTCACCGATGCGAATTATCGGTACGGTAAAATTCATAACCCGGTAAATAACGTGTGCGCATAGACACGTATAGCGTCGCTGGGATGAATATATGAGAGTGCGAGTCATTGTTCTACATATTTCGGTAGATGTATATTGGAGCATCGTTCATTGTGTAGTGAAATATTCTATGTTGTAACTGCAAATAAATAGAATAGTATATTTTCGCCGCCCTCTTTTATTAAGTTGTGCGCGTGACAAGCAAGGGAGTGGGGGCTTGAGCCGCTTTGGAAATTGACGAAATTAGGCAGCGATCGCAGTGTTAGTTTCCCCCTTCTTGACACATATTTATGTTGTCGTAACTCTAGTCAACGAGCAGGCTGGTGAAACACATAAGCGCAATACCCCTAATACAGGACAGAGAACTACCACAACACTCTGGGTTTACCCAAGGTTAGATCCGCTCGTGGATGTGTTTTTCTCAGAGGAAGCAATTTAAAAACAACATTAAGACTTCATATAATCGTGGTTGCTTATGGCCTGTAGAACAAACAAATAAAATACTTGTAAGATTCTCTGCAATTTTATAGGTTGTGTTTTAGTTTGATTAGTTTTCATGTTCAGTGCTAGGGTTACACAAACCGCACACTAACAGGTTCTCATCATTTCCTCTGTTTCCATTCAGGTGCAGGAACCGATCTTCTGGCGGCGGAATTATATTTATTCCTCTGGCTCAGTGTCACCGATAATCAGCGACGGAAACATCCTTGAAATTACACTTTATTCAACACTTGATAACGGAGTTAACATGTTCAACGCTTCCTGGACAACAGGTTTATCAAGTCTTTCTGATTAACAGGACACAGGCACTCTCCAAACCCCATACACTCTCTCAGCACCCCAAACATTTTACTGCCAAGACGTTTGCATAAGTATAGGTTAGTTAGAAGAAATTTTTTTAAAAAATTGGGAATGTGTTTTTTTAATACGTTGGACATCTCACGTCACGTCACGTCACGTCACGTCGCCCCACCCCACCCCAAACCCCACCCACCTCACTTCGCCCCACCCCACCCCAAACCCCACCCCACCCCACCCCACCTCACCCTCGTATCGTATTGTATCACGTCATGTCACGTGTCTTGTCACGGTTCATGTGATATGTGGTGTCGTGTCATATAATATACATCACATCGTATATCACATCATACATCACATCACACAATCAGATCCCACATATCACATCACACCTCACATCACATCACACCTCACATCACATCTAACCTAACACATTTTTGTTGAGTTTGTAAGTTTTGGTATCCTGGCTTTGTACCAGAATGTCGACAAGTGTTCCTGTATCCTATGGGAAACATCTCCTCCCCGAATGACGCAGACTTTTACAAGTCACCAGCAGAATGTACCTACGTCATCAGTGCACAACAACCAGGCTATTATTTGAAGATAGAGTTTACTGCAATCAGCTTTGAAAAAGATCAGAAATGCAGAAACTACATACAGGTAAAGTAGACAAGTATTAATCAAATTGGAAAAGATTGGTAATTTCTTGCCAAAAATCCCGAAGCCCTGACAGAACAGAAATCGTATGTGCTAGAATTTAGCTAAGAGACCATTGAGCCGTGTTCTATGGAGCGGTCAGCAGAGACAGTGACAACGGCAATCCCGATCACCACGTGACCTTTCCCCCATATCACATCCTCCCCCCAGCCCCCTATGATGAGAAATCACTATAATCACTTGCCTTTCGAAACAACAGTACTCCCGTGTTCTACTGGCAATGTTCATTTATATTTTGGGGATTATAATGTGTGTGTGTGTGTGTGTGCGCGCGCGCGCGCGTATGTGTGCTTGTTATACAAATCCGAACGCTTGAAATGATCCACACCAAATTCGGCGTGAAGGTTCCTTTTCAATCCCAGATGGTCAAAGGCATATTACGACCATGTATGTTTATATAAATGACATAATAAAATTTACGAGGTCCCTTCACACGTGTACACGGCGATCAGCGTGCAAGGGAGATCACCAAGGTTCCCTTTCGTACGAAGAGTACTTTCCCTTGTCTCGCTTGACAAGCCAAAACGTAAAGG
>SMGT01003802.1:0-36523 GCA_004794575.1 Lanistes nyassanus
AGTCCTTGAATCACTGTCATTCAGTCAGGATATATTTATTTAGTCCACCCCAAACTCAATTATCTATATATATATATGTTCTTCTACGGTACGCACAGACATTATACACTTATGAATATTCGACTGCACACAACACAGTCATGCATGGAACGTATACATGATTGAACAGGTCTAAAGGATTGTCGAGTATAATTACCAGTGTGCGCTGAAAGGAAATTCCGGTTTGCCTCGATCTTGAGGATTTCATGTATTTGTCATGTTGTGTTCGTCTTTGAATCCTAGTTGTCAACACACGCTTAGTGAGCGGGCTGACTTCATTAACATGGATTCTCTGTATGCACACATTGTACACCGAGGGCTAGCTGTGTGAAGAATAGCGCCGTTATAAAGAAAGGGCGGGCAGATCTTTTTAGGATCTGCCAAGTTCCTTTCTTTCGGACCTCTCTTTGCTGCGTGTTTGGGTATGGTAAGCTCCCTTGGGCACAGGCGTCTGCATTCGGCTATGTTTGAGCGCTGCCAGTATCTTTGTTGGAGTTAACAGGGACACGAGTGTCTACGTTTGGACTCACCTTATTGTCCAAAACCAGGAAGTTCAAAGACGCAGTGATTTCGACGCAATGGCGACTGGTGCGTGGAGTTGGATTATAAAACTGTGCATATTTACTCTATTTCTGCATTTATGTGGAACGCAGACGGAAAATAGGAGTGAGTATTTGAAACATTTTAGGAATGCTTTTGACTTATCACTCCGAGAAGGTCCCCCCCCCCCAGTAATTCCATTCTTACGGTTCATGGATTTCAGTCGCTACTTGAGTGACACAGAATCTGGGGCAAGGGTTTTTCTGTTCTCGATTTCCTGTAAGCTCATGAGAGAAAGTCTTTACATAAATGGCTTTCTAAATATCTGTCGCCGTAAGTAAACTTCAAGGTTGTCTGTAAATAACCTACGCGCGCGCGCACTCTCACCCACACCCACACCCAGACCCCCCCCACACACACACAAACGCACGCACATATACAGACCTACGTACACCCTACACAGATCACAGCAAACCATGTACGTACATACGTAAGCGTTCGGACTCTCATATAGATCTCGGTGCCATGATATCAGGGATTATAAATATACTCTTTGCCTGTATCGCTGAAAATTATTGTACGTGTCACGGCAAACTACTTTTTCACGACACATCGACATACTTCTTTATTTAGAAAGAAGACTGCACCGTGTCTCCATTAATTTCAAAGCTAAAATCCGATAAAGAACTGGACTCGGGAAAGACTGGCGGAGACGAGGGGATTGACTTGAACATACAATCGGGACAGAAGGTGTTGCTATGAACTTTGTCTGAATAGTTTGGTAAATGTGTTTCTAGTATTTTATCTGTTACAATGTTTTCTATGTGCGCAGTTTGTTTTGATAAATATGTCATTTTTAGAAAATGTTAGATTTGCAAATTTGTCTCGCTTTTGTGTTACAGGGAATGTTGCTACCAATAAAAGTTGCGGTCTCAGTTCCCAGTACACTTACACGGCTGGCTGTACTATAAAGTCTGGCTGTGTCACTGGAAACTGTTCAGCGGCGATCAATGGAAACAACGACACAATTTTTCAGAACAGCGCCAATCCGCCGAACTGCATCCATACAGCAGAAAACGATCGGACCCCTTTCTGGTGGGTGGACCTGGGGCAAACCTTTGTGATGCGCAGAATTACTATCTTCGGACGCAAAGAGTGTAAGAAAAAGAATAACTGAATTCGATGATTGGATCTACTTTAATATATTAAGGAATACAAACTGAGAAGTAAAACAGATATCACACCATCACGTGTGTAAAGTCTTTCACTTCTCGCTATTTCTTGCAACTGTCGCCGTTCGCTGTTTACTGCCAAGATGCACTATACAATCGCCAGATACAAAACACACTGTGAAGGGTTTTAAACTTAAATTCGGCTACAATTTCTTTACTTTTTTCTTTTTCTTAAGCATTGTTCGTTATGTTACTTAGAAAGTGGTTGAAAGCTTGTTGAATTCGTTGTCTGTGCAAAGAACAAAGGAAGGAGGAAAAATCTACCACTGATCCACTTTGTTATCACGTGTTTCTTGTCTGACTGCAGTTATAAGAAGAATGATCTGCGTCAATGTTTCCGTCGACGGACAACTTGTTAAAAGATTCAATGATACAAGCGGCTGGAACAACGATCGGTATGACGTCACAGTGGGTCGTGAAGGACACGTGATCAACATAACAAAAGACTGTAGTACTGACTTAAGTAACGGACCAACGATAAATATCTGTGAAGTGCAAGTGTGGGGTACGTAAAAATCTGCTTTTTGAGTGCAAATGCGCATGTGTGTACACAATGTCTTTATATCTCCAAGCCTTTCGTTCACTCTTTCGCAGTCTTCCCTCTCTTCCTCTTCTTGCAAATGTCTCCCTCTCAGTGAGTGAGTGAGTGAGTGAGTGAGTGAGTGAGTGAGTGAGTGAGTGAGTGAGTGAGTGAGTGAGTGAGTGAGTGAGTGAGTGAGTGAGTGAGTGAGTGAGTGAGTGAGTCAGCTGGTCGGTGCTGTGCTAGAAACATGACTAAAAGCGTTTAGAACATTCTACAGAAGAAAATAAGTTCGCGTGAAAGTCATTTACATTTAAAACATTTTTCTTCACAAAATATTGCCCTGTGAATTCCTGTGCAGTGTGTGACGACGGGTGGTATGGAGACTGTACTCAGACCTGTGGTCACTGTGCCGGAAGCTCTACCTGTGAGAAGGTCGATGGTAACTGTACGTCATGTGACACTGGGTTCCAGCCTCCACTTTGTCAGGGTCAGATGAAGTTTTTCATGATTTGGTCGTTTGGGTGCCAGTCACCACTTTGACACGACTTTTATTCGCCCCATCCCCCACCAATCAAACACACACCTTCCACACACTAACAAATCACACACACACACACACACGATAGATAAGCAAAGACATACAGAAACACTTACAAAACAGCGATACAGACAAACACGTCACACTATTAATCGCCATTCTTCCCATTCACTAGGCGAGTAAGTGGTGTATGCGTTCGTCCTTCACATGAATCCGCACGCAAACATTACACAGGAAAGAAGAGAATGTTTGGTTTCCCCCTATACGTCAGTTTTACAGTCTTTTCGTACTGTCTCCATGTTGTCAACATACAGTGGCTACTAGCTCGCTCCGTGACGAGTCGTCACACACTGACCTGAATCTGGGTCAAACTCGCTCTCACGCACACATATACGACCAAGTCGCTACATTAACAGTTTATGTGACGGTAAGACAGGGGGATAGGGGATGACGTGGGCACTCCGTCACTCACACTACCTCGCTCTCTGACTGATATCCAACAAGTCCACACAGTAAAGAAGCTCCTCAATACAATGTTATTAAATAAAGAGTCTTCAGTTACTGGAAACCACAATATATGACAGTTGAGAAGAGAACAGACTCTTCCACTAACTGTAAAGGCGACGGATCAGACGAAAAGTGTCAACGAGATCTACTTACAGTCTCACTCAATCATTCACTCAGATGGACATTTAAGCCGTATAAGATTTAACTCACTCACCATTGAGATCCGTTGACACAGGCACAACAAATCCACGATATGATTCAAGTCCTTTCACTATAGTTCATAACAAACCACTGGGATAAAATGCTTCGACGAGTCACTATAAATTCTTCTAGACAATGTTCATTTCCCAAGGTGTGGGAGGTGGGGATCTATGTGGATACCGAGTTCGCCGGACAGGTTTCAGGACAACGTTCGACTGGACTGGTGAGATTATCTTGAAATATCACAGTTTCTGTTTCTTTCACTAAAGAAATTAGACTACACAGTCTAACGGATCTTCTTCTAGCCTGGAGTCACAGAGCGTAGGTTTCTTTCCTAGGGCAAGACAGCAACGACTCGACGATTTACCGGGTCTCTTAACACCGGCTCCCAACAACGACGTGTTTTCAAGACGACAGTCTTGATACCAAAGTACCTTCTCTTGGTACATACGTTCCGCCACCAATGGCGCGAGAAACTAATGCCCTCTGGCATAAATACAGACTCTCCTCAGTCTGTTAACAATTTCAGACTCCCCTTAATCTGCTAAACAACTTTCAGACTCTCCTTAGTCTGCTAAACCACTTTCAGACTCTCCTTAGTCTGCTAAACGACTTTCAGACTCTCCTTAGTCTGCTAAACGACTTCCCCTTCCCTAGGGGACTTCTAGCTGCCCTGGCCAGGCAAACAGGACACTAGGTATACGACAACTGCCTGATACTGCAGGCCAAAACTCTCTGCCTCTCAAGAAATCACTCCCTACGTCTTTTCTCTTCGATGGTTCTCTTGTGACTGCCGGTACGGGACGCTTTCGGTCCACGCGTCTTGATGATCACGTGGGCACGTGGACACGTGCCTATCTGTGATTGGGTGTAACAAGTGGTGTGCGTGTCTGGTCGTCTGCTGAAGCTTCTAGAAATAGAAAGTTCTAGAAGAAAAGTGCTTAGCTTGCATGCCCTTGAGTGGATTTGGCGCGAAATCTACACGTTGATCTTAGGGCGGGGTCAAGTTGTCCTAGATATTCATGTATAGAAAGGAGAGAACGTACTGATTAAAACAAAGCCCTTTAAAAAAGATCGTGTGAGGCATGCAAAATGCATGGGAATTTACTACTGGTTCTGAATGAATGAACTAATCTGCGTTTATCAATGCCATTCTACTAAACTTGCTACATTATGGCAACAACGGAAGACAGTGACTGAAGATGTCGCCATTTTGCAGCTAAAAGTTTCTATCTGCTTGTCATGGGAACGCTAGAGGGGGGTCGTTTCTGTGACACTTTAACACGCAGGCTTTATTGGGCTGTTTAACGTGTCACTGGTCCGTGACGAAACATATCCCATACCACATCACGAAACCTCACCCAATCATAAGCAATCACTTCTCAGTACAGCGCTTGCTTATCATACTTGCACGCGTATAGGTACAAGAACACACATCTGTACAATTGCGTACGTGCCTGTGCAAACAAAACTGATTAAACTTTTGAGCCAATTTTTTTTTGTCAAAGAACAGATTGATAGTGGCGCTACGCACGCAAGTACACACAAGCTCATACTTTTGAAAAGAATCTACCTGAATATCCTCCTTATGTTCTACATGCCTGACCAGTTGACAAAGGCAGAATCGCATCGGATGGGTGGTGTGGGGGGGGGCTGGGCTCCAGGGGTTTTAGACCCCACACACCCACAATACCAAAAAAGGAGGTACATGGCACGGAACAACAAAGCTGTAAACAACCAACTCCGCCCCCCCCCCCACTCCCGTTCTCAACAAGAGAAAAAAATGTGAAGCCGCGTGGCAGTAACGGAACAGCAAAGCTCGTCCCTCCCCCCACAAAAAAAAGCGATGACCCCTGTACCATTACTAGGGAGACAGACCCAAGACCTTCCAAATTTTGGACGCCCCCTCCTTAGGGATAGCTGATCCGCCCCTGAAAAGTATTAAAAGAAAATGTAAACACACAAACTGAAAGGAGTTGACTAAGACCAGCTTCATCGGACGTTCAGACGAGTACATAAGCACCGCCTGAAAGTGTGCCTGTACTCAGAGGAAAGACGCCTGCACTCTGCGTCACTTTCCTAGTACACGGCGTGAGTGTTTCCTTTCACTACACACAAATATACACGCCGCACGACACGCTCGTTCTCCATGAAAGGGGGTAAAGTTTTCATTCTGTTCAGTTTTGAATCACACGTGTTTTATATTTCGTGTTGACAGACTGTGATGACGGTCACTACAACGTGTCAAACAACTGTAACAACACCTGTGGTGGAGGATGTAACGACACCTGTAACAAGACTGACGGCACGTGTCAGTGTCGGTCAGGCTGGGGGTCTCCTCTGTGCCAGCGTAAGTAAACAATGGCGGTTGCGCAGTCAGAAGGATGCAGGGGAGATGATATTTTGCTTTTCAAGAATAATTTAACCTTTCAGTACTTCAGTCCTTGAAAACCAACACCCGTATCGAGGTTAATGTTAAAAATCAACGTTATTTATAACAAGCTGTTTAAAGCTTGTGTGCGTGCGTGCTTGCGCGCGCGTATGTGTATGTCTAGGAAGTCATCCGTTTTTTCATTCTCCACAGAAAAAATAAGACGTCTGAAGTTTGAACCTATCTAAAAAATCCCTCTTGGATTTATAATCCCTTGTTTACAATATGTTTGATCTTTTCTTTAAAGTGAACATCTGTTAGAATATCGGAATATCGGTGAAACGGATGGCCCAGCGATTACAGCGACTTGACCTTCGAACCAGCCAAGGCGCTGGTTTGATATTTGTGCACCTCAGCGCTTTTCTCCACCTGTAAATGTGTACCTGACCGACGGGTCAGGGAAGATAAAACAGTGGGGTAGAGTAGATGGGTACAGTCCTCACGACGATGACCCACAGAAAAGTGTGTGTGTGTGTGTGTTGGGGGGTGGGGATCTCAAACTCCCTTATCTCCTTTGACGTCAAAGGTCAGGGGACATCCTTTGACCCAACCAACCTTTTGTGAGTTTATATTTCGGAACTAAATATGATCACGACGAATCAATATACTAGGAGCTCTGTAGACAGGGTTGTCCAGCCAAATTTTCCCAAACTGTGCGTTGATTCAGGCTGCGCGATGGGATTCTGGGGAGACAAATGCTCCAGCCCCTGTGGTGATGGATGTGAGAACAGAACTTGTGACGCCTTCGATGGCATGTGCACCTGTGTCAATGGGTCATGGGCATCACCTGAGTGTGCAGGTAATTAATTCGTTTCTTTTCAAAATATGTATTTGCTCGTGAAAGACGCTCGTGAACGTTTGTTTGCAAAACTATCATTAAGGACACGTCGGTACAGCTACCGAACGTCGCAGAGCACTATACACTGCTCAAAAGAATTGAAAGACCAGTGCAAACTGCACGTGAATCGCGACGCCGTTAGTCTCAATGTTAGAATACTGTGCAACAAGAGATTAACTGGTCATTGCAGCAGCAACATTCCCATCCATGAAAGAGCCCACGTATACAACAGTCACAGAAGAACCGAACAGAATAATCAATGTCAACAACCTCTGTGCTCCCCGCTGGCCTGCACACTAGGAAGGCACCGTTGTCGCATGGACTGAGGCAGTCATTTGACGGTGAGTGATTTGCCCGCAGATGACGGCCCAGCACGTCCCATAGGTGGTCGGTCGGGTTACAGTCCGGTGAATTTGTTGGTCAGTCCATGCGAGTCACTTGCTACTGATGCTGCAGGAAGGTGTTAACGACTGCAACTCTGTGCACTCTGGCATTGTCATTCTGAAAAGTAGCGCTGACACCATTGCCTGCAGGCAGACCCCATTGCCTGCAGTGCAATCTATTCTGTCCCGTAAAGATGACAGGATTGCAAACTTCTGTCTGTCTGGACCTCATTTGTAAATGTCCTGCTCGTCTGCCTTCGAAGACACTTCCTGTTTGGTTGAAGAGGTGTGGCGATGTCATAAGGACAGAATCGGATGCTCCCAATCGGAGACTAACTTCATGGACCTCAATTCTTTCCTGTGCAACCCAATCGCCCTGTCATTCCACCCCATGAATAATAACCATTCCCTCTGTTGTGGTGCTGCTGACGTAGGAGAAATTCAGCGGCTCATACGATCAAAACACCGGCAGGAAAATGCATGCCACGTGGGGAATTCACTTTCTTAATAGCTAGGTCGGTTCTATTATGAATATTTTCGTAATTTCGCATTCATCAATTATAACTTTCATCAATTTATCATACACTTCGAGTTGTAACGCTTTCCGGACGGACTCATCCAATCGAACCAGACACAAACTAGGCTGTGCGCGTCCCAAACTTTATTTGTTGAACATAAACCGTTGCAGGTGGTGGCCGGCTTAACATGCAACCTGTTCCCTAGTCTAGTGGCTATATTATAGGACCTCTTCTCTATCTCTACTGTCTCTCCTATTTCTGACTCAGACGGGAACCTGACCTTCTACTATTCTCTAACTTTTCTTGGCCACTGAAGGCAGTGGCTTCTTCCAGAGTAAAGCTCCGTGTGCAGCTGCAGCGGAGGCGCACGAAGAAGACAGCCCTGTGGCTCATCCTCCACTGTGCCCCTCAGTCTTCTGCCTGCTAACTCCTGCCTTGGGCCTTCGTAGTCAAAACTTTCTAAGTCCCATGGCCAAGTAGCATAAGCCCTAAGGGCTGGGCATAAGCCCGAGCAAGCTTCTTCCGTCCGAGTCCTCTCTCTTCTTGGTTCTCTAATTTCTAATTCGGTAATCCCCTATCCTCTCTGAAGTCCCCCTTTTTATTTCTTCCTACTCCAACGCCCTCTACATCACATGATCTATTCTGGTAAACAGCATCACGAATTACCAAGGCCAGTGACCGGACATTACTAATGCAGTCGTACTTGGCTGACACCATGCTGTCATCTGCTGTCCCTGACTCTTGGACCAGGGAGGGTGGGTTGACTCCTTCCCTCCCCAGTAGGTATTGTTCCCTAGGAGAGCACGAAATTTACTTCCCTGAATTGAACAAGCTAGCCTCGAGTTTAAACTGAAGAAACAATGCTAGTTTTACACACCGAACTATCAAGGGACAGTAAATAAACCAGATCATTAAAAAAAAAACAAGGAAAGGCAATACATATCAGCGATTTTTTCGTTACACAGTTTAGAGCTTCTATCCGCACTTGTCACTTCCAAATCAAAGAATGACCAAGGGCAGCGTGAGGAATACTTACACGCTGCAATGTTTTCAGCGCAATGTTTACCATATGTGGAAGTTGAAATGTTGACAGAAAATGTTCCAGGCTCCCTCTCACCATTTCAAGTAGATAGAATGCCGGGCTATTTTCTTGCAAGGGCTCAAGAAGTTGCAAATGTTTCAGCCAATCATAAGAAAGCGTGCTATCTACCGCGGATTAGCCTAGTTCGTCGCGATTATGGCAGGTCTTATACTGTCAGTGAACTGGTCAGAACTGACATTTCAATTGATAGAACCTGCGGTCACAGCTGCAGCTTTCTAAATGAACTTTTCGAGTTCATCCATATTGTCCATGTTGGTATGTCACGTCCCAGATCGACCACATGATTGTTATGTGACATGAGCTTCTCTCGGTGTACAGAGAGTGTTTGGAAATGTCTTCTCTAAAAAGTCGAGGGCATTGCATTGTGTTATGATTTTTTTGGCGTCTCGTTGCCTACCCAATCGGGAGAAAGAGCAACTTGTTACCGTCGACCTGACTGGCTCTCTAAAACAGCCAGTCGGGAGAGCGCGCAGTTGAGCGAGGGAGGTAGCCGGCCGAGAGCCGAGGGTAACCTGCCCCCTTCCCCGATTGACCAGTCACCCTGCGAGGGGGTCAGGTGGGAGGTGGGGGGTGAACAACCCTCCGGGCTACAGCCCACCCTCCCGAACGGGTAGTGCGTTCTTTTAAGTCAGGCTTCAGGGCTATAAAGGCAGCCAACTGCCAGCCTCGAATGCCGGATGCCGAATCCACCCCACAGTTCTTGGGCAGTTACTACGGAAGAGTACGACCGTTACCGCGACGTCGACACAGAGAACCAGCAGGCTGCTGCAACAGGGGTGACTCTTGTCAGTCGGGAAAAGAACTTGAGCATTCGGACCGGTGCTGAGACTGTGGAGCTGAGAGACGTGGCGTCTGCGGCATTCCTATCCAACATCGTGAAAGTGAGTTTACGTACAGTGTAGGAAAGTAGGACACGATCGTAACTCAAAGATAGTTGTCTTGAACAAGTTTAGAAGAAAATATACATCAAACTTGTTGATTGGTCGGTTGTCCAACGGGACTAGTTATTGGTAGAATACTTACGGTTATCTCTTGTGATCGTCGGTCGATCTTATTGTGTGTTAAGACGTCGGCGTGACGTCATATTCTGAGAGGTTTTAGTACGTTGTAGGGAAGATAAACGAATTGTCTTCGGAAAAGATATGGTTTTCCGTTGAAGTTAAGCAATATCAGCTCTTTACTTGGTGATTCTTCTATTTCTTGTCTTCCTTTTGAATCCACGAAAAGTGAACCGCGAAGTATAGAGGGATTACTGTACTAATATCCTCTCAGTCCATAGGGAGTTCCCAAGCTGTAAGCAGGAAGATCATTCTGATAATTGGCATACCCTGCTTTCCACTTTTCCCTGTGCAGCCAGATGACAAAATACGTCAGAGGAAAGATTTACGCCGAAGTCATAACCCTGTCTCATTTATGAGGTAAAGGTGGGAAGTCGTTGATCTTGTTACAGAATACATTACTATACAATATAATACAATCCTATACATCTTTATCGATCTCGTAGGATAATTAAGTGGTGGCGACACTACATGGTCACAGATAATCTGCATGGGACAACGTAAACTAAATGTGTGTCTATTTGCGTGCATCCATACATACATCGGAAAAATCATATACATATATACACACAGCGGGGTGGTGGTGGTGTCGTCGCGATGACTTCGTGAAGACAATAATCACATCAGTCCTACCAGAAGTAGGGGAGTAGGTGATCAACCGACAGAGCGATTGTTAACCTAATTTCAACAGCTTCTAAACGACACACTGGTCCGTGACCACTGGTCTGATGACAATTTTTCTTTCTTCTGCTGAAATGGGTATGCTTATTGTTACCGTCTCATCAAGAAAGACACGAAACATCCGTCCTTCTATTTACTGCCCAAAATACATAAAGATAACAACCCTGGCCGACCCATTGTCTCTGCTTGCAGCTGCCCCACAGAGAACATTTCCCATTATTTAGACAGCATACTTCAGCCCATCGTCCAGTCGCTCCCCACCTACATCAAAGACAGACACTCTCACACTCCTGGACCACTTCAATTCCTCCCACACTTTCACACCCACCCTCCTCTTCACCCTTGACGTCACATCCCTATACACGTCCATACCCCACACTGATGGCTTGACTGCATTGTCTTTCTTCCTCCACTCACGCAGCGACCCCCACCCTCCTACACACACTCTGATTAGGTTGGCGGAGTTGGTCCTCAAGCTCAACACTTTCGAGTTTGACGGCCAGTGTTTCCACCAGATTAGCGGCGTGGCGATGGGAACCAAAATGGGTCCTAGTTATGCTTGTCTCTTCATGGGTTGGCTGGAACATAACATCCGCAACAGCTACACGGGCCCCACACCAGAATTGTACAGACGCTACATCGACAATGGTCTAGGCGCCACTTCCCTCCCTGAGTCTCAGTTATTGCAGTACATCCATTACATACAACACTTCCACCCCTCCATCCAATACATCTACACCATTTCATGCACCTCTGTCACATTCCTCGACATCAACATAACATTGCAGAATGGCCACCTTGCACGCACCATCCATTACAAACCTACGGACTCACACTCCTACCTTGATTTCCACTCATCTCACCCACCCTCCACCCTCCACAGCATACCCTACTCGTAGTTTCTGAGACTCCGTAGATTATGCTCTGACGACACTGACTTCCATGAACCATCTGACAGAATGATAGACTTTTTCCTCGCCCGCAACTATCCCTCCAAACTTCTACACACTGCTAGACAGAAAGTTGCCGCCACACCACGCGCACTTACACTACAACCCTCCCACCACCACAGACACACAGAACCAAGGCCGATCGCTGTACTGACCCACCACCCCCACAGCCTTCCAGTACGTAGGATCCTCCTTTCCAACTGGCACCTGTTGTCCAAATCTGAACCCGACCTCTTCCAAAAAAAACCTCCCCCTTCTAGCATCTCGGCGGGATAAGAACCTGGGAGACCTTCTAGTACACTCTAAACTAAAACCGACTACCTCCCTCCCCCCTTCCTGCGGCTCCACCCCGTGCAATGTCCCCCTTTGCCACACTTGCCCCTACCTTAACACTGCCACAACACTCCACACACCCAATACCACCTTTGTCATCAAACGCAACTTCACCTGCACCAACAGCAACATCGTCTACGCCATCACATGCACCCTCTGTCCCACTTTATTCTACATCGGTGAGACAAACACACACTCAACACACGCTTCACAGAACATCTAGCCGACACTAAACACCGTAGAAACACGCCAGTTGCACGTCACTTCAGTACACCCCCACACACAGCCGACAACATGAGGGTCTGTGGTGTGTGGAAAATGAAGGGCGACTCCATTGACCGTAAGAATATGGAGTCCTACTTCATTACTCATTTTGGTACCATGGCACCTACTGGACTCAACCTAAAACACTGACCCTCCCCCTCCTTTCCCTTAACCCCCTCACCCCTCCGTCTCTCTCTCTCTCACTTTTTCTCTCACCTCCTTCCCACTCTCTCTCCCCCCTTCTCTCTCGCCCCTTTACCCGCGCTGCTTTCTCTTTCTCTCTCCCCCGCCCACTCTCCACCCCCACCCTTCTCCTACCCACCTTGCGATTGGTTGCCCCTCTTTTTAACCTTTCTTACTCACTATCCCTTGGTTTTTCTCCTGCTTTGCAGCCAACGCGCCACATCTACTGCAGATAACTCTTTTTCCGTTTCGTTTTTTCGTTGTTTGTTTGTCGTCCTGATGAAGGGGTAGTGCCCCGAAACATGTAGATTGTCTTTGTCTTTGTCCCTTTCTAGCTTGGTACAGTTCCCTTGTTTTACACTTAATTTGGGCTTATCCTCCAAGCAGCAGTCACTTGTTTTTCTTTTATATCTTGATGACTTTGGTGGCTGGTCTTGTTTTTACCGCTAGTTTAGCCAGTCCATCCGCTTTCTCGTTCGTTCATTGACATTTCAAAAGCTAATTTCCATTGGTCTTCTTTATTCAGTGGCGGCATAAAACTTCTTTCAACTGTTTTTTTTCTTTTTTGCTTCTTACAATCGGGATCTCAGTTTAAGATAGAGCTGGCTTTCTGGAATGTTTCCACCAACAGGTTTGCTTTTCTTAGTTTGTTTCACATTTTGATCCTTTATCAGGGTAGTCATGGAAGGGCCCTGGTTGAGTCTTTGATTTTTTTCCCAGCTGTCATTAAAGTTTGAACTAAGATACTGTAAATTTATGTCATTCTTCTCTTTTTGCTTTTAGGATTGTCGCTTTTGCTGCCACTTTTGCTTTTACATATTCGGGACTGTTTTATATATTTTTAATGTTTCTTCCAGTTTATTTTTCTTTAGTTTTCGCTTTCTGTTTTGACAGCTGTCTCGTATGCTTTGGTCCGCCAAACCTGTCTTGCCTGGGGTTACTGATGTAATGGCTGTGATGATGCTTTCTGTTAGTTTTGTTGTTGTTGTTGTTGTTGTTTAATGTCTCTGTTATTTTCTCTTAGTCGTACATCTTTTATTTCTGTCTGGCTATACTGGTCCCAGTTCATCCGTTTTGTATTTATTTTGCCGTGCTCTTTCTGTCCCGTGCACATCCCACCCAAAGGCTATGAACAATTTCAACCTTGACCTAAAGCTAATTGTCTCTGAACCCTCCAAAAACGATAAGACAATACATAATAGATCTGACAACGAAGGTATTAAACGCCAATCCAGATGTTAGATATATCTCAATACTAAATAACACAAAAATAAAAAGGGATAAACCACTGAAAAACCATATCCAGTAAGCTGTAAGACAAATTGTAAATTGTAGAGCAAAAAAATGAAACCAGAACACATCAAAGTAAAGCACGATCACATTAAAAACTTAATGTAAGAGATAAGTAGAAATTAGGATTAGGGCAGCAGTGGTATTGACAAGCAAGGACTCCATCACTCAAACCACGTACAATCACCAGCAGGGACAGTGTGCCGGACAAAAGTGACCAACAAGAGGGAGTTGACAGACAAAAGTGACCAACAAGAGGAAGTTAACAGACAAAAGTGACCAACAAGAGGGAGTTGACAGACAAAAGTGACCAACAAGAGGAAGTTAACAGACAAAAGTGACCAACAAGAGGGATTTAACGGACAAAAGTGACCAACAAGAAGGAGTTCACGAACAAAAGTGACCAACAAGAGGGAGTTCATGTAGCCACCAGCAATGCAGATCCCCCAACCGCAGATCCCTTTCCTCGCCTCTTCCTTGCTTCTTTTCCCTCTAATTACCTTCTCCCCTCCCCCACAATGCGAAATCGACGCGAGATGGAAGCTCTTTCCTTTCCAAACCAACCGCAACAACAACAACGACGACGACGACAAAGTTTGGAGACCAGGGTTTTCTACTGGCTAACAAGCCGCGAATCACTACACTCTAAGCAGTGGCTGGATTGTGTCTACTTTACACATGGTTTGCAGGTGCATTACGGTTTTCACCAGTTCACCTTGTCTTTGTCACCTGCACGTGGCTGATTTGCACACATTCCGGTCTTATGTGAACATGTTTGGCTGCCCCATGCGGTGTGCACGGACGCGCAAGCTCTGATTTCCACGCCATATATTATAGATCAATAGTAACTCCCAAAAAAACACCCTATTCCTCCCTCCCCCCTGTCCCCGGAAAGACCTGCGAAATCTAGCTCGCCATTTGACTGGCTCCGCTTTTGACACATCCGAAATAGGGCTCCCCATTTGATTGGCTCCAATGAAATAGAGCTCTTACGTGCTGGATACATAGATTTACAATCTCTATGGCTTGAAAGCTCCAGGGTTACGTTCCTTGTTCTCGCACAGAAAACTTCAGTACGATGGCAGCGATAGAAAAGTGCGGTGGCAAGGCTTGGGGGTGTGGGGCAATAGGTTTCGGTAATTCTAGTGCGGACAGCTGTAAAGGAAAATTATTTTCCATTGTTCCAGGGGAGAAAAATAGATAAGTAGATAATGTTTTACTAAGACCTTCCACCGAAAATTACTTTATCTGAAAAATAAATTTAAATTTAACTGAAGAAATATTTAGATCTAGCCTGGTTTTCAACATCACTATAAGCTCCTGTCCACAAATTACTAGTTTATTGTTGATTTCGCACAAAAACAGTACAAAGCGATTTGTACCTGCTTAGAGGAAAAATACTTAATGTGAAAAATAAAAAAAAGATAATAATATGCAATATACTTCTTATTGCATCATATATTTCTTTTTTTGATATGTCGTCATCCAGTTTAGAGTTAAACAGTCAGGACAAGGGGTATTCAGGCGGCTGTTAACCGCAACCTCAGTTTCTTCGTTAAATGTAGCGCCATCTGTAGTTTGAGCCGGGTTTAAAGTTTCTGGAAGTAATCTAGACAGGTCCTAGGGGAGATCACTTTTACATGACTTAGTCTTTCTGTCGTAATTTTTTTTTTGCCAGAATCCTTTAGAGTTAGGATCCTTGCTTATTTCAAACAGCACATTCAGGGTTCGATTCTTCTGTTCACATTGTTTTTATTAAAGCATAACTCATTAAAATATCTTTTAAAACCCAGATACTTTTCCAAATCCTCTGTCGCGTTAGTAGTTCTGAATATTTTTAGCTGCCTGTACTTAGCCTGTTTGGCGCGGCTGCACTCCGTGTCCCACCACTGTGGCTGGGGATGTGCGTCACGCTTAGTCTGTGCTGACCTCACTTTTGTAAGCTGGTTTTTTTTGTAGAAACGACACAAAATACGGCAATGCTTCTTCAGCACTATTCCCTAGTGCATGCATACAATGTGTGAGTTTTGCCTCGTGATGTTCATATAAATGTGTATTATAGTTTAACGCCTGTTGTTTTTTTCCGAACATATTTTAAACCCACATCCATTTGGTTATCAACATCATCATTTGAATCTAATTCAGCCGATGTACGTGTGCGCGTGCGGGCGCGCGTGTGTTTGTGTATGTTTCAGAGAGCTCAGAGTCATCCCAGTCAAACGAAAATCCTGTGGGCGCCATCGTAGGACCCGTCATGGCTGTCATCGTTGTGGCAGTCGTTGTCGTCATCGTTATTCTCGTTGTGAGGTAATGTTCCCTGTCCACTGGTCCTACTAGGAACACGAAACAACCAGAACACGGCCGTACAACTGATTTGACACGACGACGTGATATAACAATACGCGTGTCTGGTGCGTACATAGCACGTATATTTTGTATAAATTTGAAAGACAGATGAATCGTGGTGACGATGAAATTGCTCGCTACTAGTCATGGGGCGAAAGACAAGGCTTGGCTGCATAATGGGACTGACCTATGGCGATTGGCCATGTGCTGCAGGGAAGCCCGAAAGACTGTATGGCAAATGAGGCTGGACTGGTAGTCGAGGCCTGTTAATCGTGGAAGGTAATTGGCGGTCTACGATTAGCAACTTCCGAGATGGCTGAATGATCGGGAAACCCAGGGGTGTTGACCAATTTAGTCAAAGGTCGACCTCGAGCGTTGAGGATAATGGCGCAATTACCCCGCTCGAGTAGGATCGAAACAACAACATAAATCTGGCTGTCAGAGAGCAGCTAATAGGAGCATTGACAGGACACGCGCTAGTGGGAGAGGCTGGTTAGAATACTTCGGATGCCTCTTACCCCCAATATATGCGGGCCTGCCGGCGACTTAAAAAAACTCAGGCCTGGAAGGATAGGCTTGGAGGATAGGCTTGGGGGACACACAGGCTTTGAGAGGGGCCTAGGAACGGGCCCAGGACGGGCCTGGGAGGACAGGCTTGGAGAGGACGGCCGAACGTCCCCATGGCGAAAGTTTGCTCGCCGTTAGAATCTCTGTCAGTGGCGTATGGCCGGGCAGCAATGAAGACATGGAAGGCCGATAGAAAGCAGTAATGCTCGAGCTGTTCCTCGAGATGGCCAGCTGGTATCAGGAAGACGACCAGCCCCCTTCGCTGTAGATATCATACGAACTGTAAGATGTGGGAGGAGACTAGCTCTATGTTACGACGGTCACCCACAAGTCATCCCCCCGATCATGTCAATAGGACGGCGAAGATGAGCAGCTGATAAGCAAGGTATAGGCCAGTTAGAAACTGGAGACGACATTATTCGAGAGACAGGTCCAAGATAGAAAACCACTAGACTATCAAGATTAGAGAAGCAGCATGTTAGATGAGCCGCCGTGCCTCCGCCCATTACTCAATTTTCTTTAATTATTAAACTTTGTCGTTGACGTCGAAGAGAGCTGTCGTACGAACGCAAGTGACGCATGAGAGGCGTTACAGTGCTGGTGTCCTGTCTAGACTTAAAGACTTCCTAACAACGGCGACACTCTCTCCACAAGCAGTCCAGATGGTCAGGGTGGACAAGAGACGGAACATGTCTAACCCCGGGTTCACAGGGGCGGGTGTGAGTCGCGATCCCGATGAAAACAGACTATTTACATAAACCTGATGAAATATTACTATTCTTTTCACTGTATAAGATGGGGGCAGGCGGGGAAATATATGGCAGGTATAGTACCACTTCCAACAAAACGATAACTTATCTAACTTCCTGTCCTTATTTTAAGGCAAACACTTGGAAATACGTGCGTGTGCTGTTGCAGAAAGTGAAGAAAACTTAACCATGTCTCACGACAATTGACCTATGTCATTTTAAGGTTCTATTCAGGTATTGTATTCTTCCACCCTCGGGGGTGTGTGTGTGAGGGGGGGGGGATGATGGTGGGAGAGGGGTGTTCTGCAGACCACGAATGAGAAGCAAACAGTTTGGAATCCTCTTCGTTTCTTTCGACTTTCTATCGTTCCTTTTTAAGGAGTCGCACGCACGCACGCACTAACCCACTCGAGAGAAAAAACCCATTTAAGGTTTTAAGTTATTTTCGATAATCAGGTCCTTCTGTTGTAAATGTTATGTTTCTTCAAATGTCTAACCCTTCCATCGTTAATCGTCACATTCAGAAAAACATTGAACAGTTAAGTGTCCTGGTGTTTTATTCATTGTCTATAAAAGGCGTCGGCGACAACAAAAGGGACCTCCCACCGAACGAATGACAGGGACAACAGACAGACCAGAAAGTTCCACAGATTCAGAAGTCAGGACAAATGTCAGACCAGCGCCAGGTGAGACGTGATTAACATTAATAAGCCTTTAGTTTGCTTTGCTGTTTGATGGAGTTTGAACCAAACGGTTTTTTCTCAAGTAAGAAGATATGTTTGGAATAAAATAATCTCCAGTGTACGCTGTCAGTAACCAAAACAAACTAACTAATTAACAAGAAAACAGCGATTTTCGTAAAAATATGTAATTTTCTTACTACTGCGAACATTTTAGGAACATAGAAGTCAGCGAAAAGGAGCAGCAGTTTCTAAAAGCAGCTAATCCGACGGGTTTAATCCGCTGAAAATAAACCGCCAGTCATCGCTGAACATGGTTACTTCCCTTCACACTTATTATTATTGTAACTATTATTGACAGAGTAGTTTATATTTATAAACAGGCTTATTGCGTAAGTGCAAAACAATAAACTTGATGCAGCTGCGTGTAGAAACTGAGTTCTGATGCGCTATAAAAGCCAGTCACCGCTAAAAACATGTCCATTTTCACACACCTATTTAATTCTTATTAAAAACAGAATAGTTTTCACACATTTATTTTTATTGTTATTTTTATGACGATGTAGTCTAGACATTTGCAAACATCTGCCTCCATTTGACAGGAGGTAAGCCGATAGCACAAGTGAAGCCACAGATATTTCCCAAACTTTCTGGAAAATACCAAGTGGGTGACTGCCACGTGTACGGTAACGTTTCCCATGATACGCAGACCAGCCAACAGTCAGTCTCCGCCCTCATCCCCGAACACACAGCAGATCACCGCAACGAGAAAACATCAACCGCAGATAAAATTCAAAGTGCTTCGTCCAGCCGCGGGAGAAGTCAAGGGCATCTTAAGTCGGCCGCCGCTACACTTGCTCAGAAACCTGTTTTGTCAAAACAGGACTCAAAAGATGCGAGATTTTATGAGAATGTAGACCAGAATGCAATCGTGCCCTCCATTTCTGATGCCACTCGCTCCAAAGGGTCTCCTGCAAAGCCGAGCGAGGAGGAGGTGGAGGAGATGAACCTTGCTGACGATGAAAGTGACGGCATATACAACACCGATGACGTGTACGCATCCTACAGATCGATGGGACCCTCGTCAATACTCGACGAATTTCAGAAGTGCTTGCTGGCGCGTCTGGCATCTAGAAAGTTAGGGATGGAGTTTGCGGTGAGTTTCTTGGTAAAATTGTCCAGTACAATTAGAAAAACAAAAAGAGCGCCAGCGAGAATCATATGAACAGCAACAGTACAGGGGCAAACTAAGGTCTATAGGGACCACGCATGGATTAGTATCGAGACAGCAAGCAGAATAGTTGCTATGATCAGCTTGTCCAGAAATTGAGTTACTGGCTTTTAATAATTTTTTTCGTGAAAGCACATTAGCACACTGTCACCACCCCCACCCCCGTCCATGTCAGACGGTTTAGTGGGAGCACGTGTTTGTGTCCTTTCACTCTTCTGATACTCAGACAAAACACAACACTGGGTAACATAAATAGGACCCACCACTATTATCACCCAGGAGCACTGGACGTACTTTTAGTACCTATGCTGTTCCTCCTCAAGTTCAAACAACCAGAAAAATTCAATCTCAACTAGTTCACACTAATTCCTCATGATTTCACACAGTCACCCCAAGAACAATAAAAAAAACCCCAAAAATTCAAACATTTCAAATCAAAACTCAAACGTCGAACACTAATTCTCCCTGTGCTCCACTACTACAACTTCCACATCATGGTATTCACACCAGCAGAACAGTGAAATTACGCCGACCACGTAACTAGGCAAATGGCGGATCACAAAAGCCCTCAACAATACTGGCGAAGATCTGTACTTTAGTGAAAATCCTAAATGTTCACTTTGATGTACTGCCAATGAACACCAGCGTTTCCTATGTACTCTCAAAATGCAACAATGGGTTTCCGCAAGTTATGTTCTAGGTTAAGCCCATATGTCAAAAGCATCAACAAACAACCCCCCCCCCCAATTTTTCATCACAAATCACCATTTGGTCCGGCTGTGCTCCTGTGGACTACACAAAGTCCACGACGCGTCCAAAATCTCAAGTTAAAAGTTCTGACAGTATCAATTATACACGTTCGAGTAGTCAACTCTTTCTCCTCGCGACGTTGCGTCTCCGTGACGTACACTTGACATACACGGTCGTCTCCCCGAAATACACAGTTCTCACACATGTTCTAAACAGACACTTCTATTTCTCGATGCGGCGTCTCCCCGGACTTACACTCCACATGCACCGTCGTATCCACGAATTACACAAAATCTTCAAACTATCGATTCCAATGTTACACTAATACCAGTTCGAATCCGTCAAGTCTCTCTTCTCGATTTCTCGTCTCCGTGACGTATAGTCGAGATGGACCATCATCCCCCACGAAATACACAAAGCTCTCGCCTACCTGGCTTACCCTAATGTTTAAGAATGTAGGCCGTACGCCACACTCTGCATCACCTTCGGCGATAAGGCGGGACCCCAACACGACGGTCCCACTGGCCTGGTCGCGGCAACATGCGATACGGACGGAATGGTATCATCTTTAGACTCGGGTGCACTCCATGCTTCCGCTGGCCTTGCCACGAGGTCGCCTCCTGCTCGCGCCTCTTTCCATTTTCCACTCTCCACGTTCCCATCAACAGGTGTCGGCTCTCGGGCGGACAAATCCTGTCGCTCTATAGGGGTCTCCTTACCCCTACCTTACTTAGTACCTAGCTTCGAGCTACACCTCCATCGTAATCAACATGAGTCCTTTTCCTAGTGGGATACCACCCCGTACTTACATGTAAAATCTCTCGTTACTCATTGCTTTCCAGTTACGGTTTTCAATTGTGACAAACATGGCGCCCACTCAATTACACCCCTAACAATCAAGTTCGCTATTCAATCACTTCTCCCTAAAGAAAAGGTAAATTCAAATAACGAGCCGCATTATCAAGCAAAATTTCCTCACAATACTATCATGACGTATTTAACGTACATTAACTCACTTCATAAAGAAAATATACAATATAGAATTATTTTACTCAGTAATTTAAAACATACAAAATGTATAAAGAAAATCCTGCTGATACACAATACCTTCAGTTCAGCGATTGAAGGAGCAGGTAACATCAAACACAGTGTGAGTACGTTCCATCACGTTCCGCCACATCAGTCAGTTTCTTACGTTTTTTCTCTTCAGTTCTGAGTTCACAACTAAACTTTGTTCCTTAACTCCTCTCTCAATTTCCTACTGCGTGAGCAAGCTCACCCCTCCCCCGCTGTGCAGTTCTGCTACCTGACCATCGACTAGTATGGTAGACCGATCTAATCAAAATTCGTCTCCACTTGTCACGTGGATCGTGACACACACCTGTTGCTTGTGAACCAAGATCCAAGGCAGTAACTATGAACGCGCTTAGGCTTCAAACAGTGAAAAACAAAATCCATATATATCAGTTTACGTTGCTCTCCAAACAATTCGAAAAACAGGACTTGATCGTTGCAGTGATTATCATCTGTTTCTGTCAGAGTACGGCTCAAACAGATTCGGTTGTATTCCGTAATTTCCTGCCTTTTCTCAACATTGAGCCCTACTTTCCAGCGAATCGTGACACAGTTCACTGTATGACAGATGTAGTTCTCCAGTGTTTCTCGTTTGTTAACCGCTAGTGGAACCCATACTTGTTACACAGGAATGACGTCACGAGCAGTCCCCGGATGTGCATGCCAGAGTTGATTGCTTTGTCTGACCAGGTGCTTATAGCAAATGTTTGATGATTCATTTCTTGTGAAAGGAACCGATTTAAACCAATTTCAAAATTCAGGTTTTGGAAATTGATCTGTTGTCATGAAGCTGACAAGGTAGCTTGAAAATAGTTTTGGTCTTTCGTAATCCTTTAATACCTCCAAGCAATGGATAATGTGTTGAAGTTATTAACGTATGACATTTTTTGCAAAACTGTATTATTGGCTTATCAGTATAAACTATTGCTGTAATTAATGATTTTTTAAAATCATTTTTACAAGCTGATTTGTCTTCTTCTATGCAGGAGTTTCCCAAAAGTATGGAATATCCCCACGAGATTGCTTCAAAACCAGAGAACTCCAAATACAATCGCTTTAAAACACTGTTTGCTTGTAAGTGACCATTTTATTGGTCTTCGAAGATCTTTCACAGGTAAACACGTTTTGCTATATAATATTCCTTCACCTGACCCAAAACGGCGTTGACTTTTGTGTTTGGAGACTTAAAATATTAATTGGACTTCACAACTATCTGGGAATTCATAGAAACGACTTAAAACCTATCCTATCCAGCCTTAGAATTAAAATACCAGCACGAACTCAATTACTCAATAATTAATCTCAAGATATTCTATTACGATTCCTGTTTCCTCAGACGACCATTCTCGAGTTGTCCTTCGCAGACCAAAGGGAGACAACGACACAGACTACATCAACGCAAATTACATAAGGGTGAGTAGAGGCAACAGCTGTACAGTACCAACAAGGGCTAGCGCCCCCTCCCCCAACTGCTAGAGCGTTTTACCTAACAAATATTTAGTTAATATTAAGATTTATCCATATACCTTAAATGCCATCGTGTAAACAAGGGGTACATGACTGCTTGCAGGGTTGTCATCGGGAAAAGGCGTACATCGCCACACAAGGTAAATAAACTTTGTTTGAAAATTAGAATATTTGTTTGTGAAGCAACTTTAAAATTGCTTAGTTTTTGTTTCGTCGGATTTCTAGTAATTCCGATCACAGGATGAAATATTATTTCCGGTTTTCCTTAAAAAATTACTACCATATTGGTTTTAGGTTAAGTACGCCAGTGATGTACAAAGTCGTTTTAAGACTGCTTCCTCTTCATGCTGATGCATGTTGTTAAATAAAAAGGGATGACATGACTTCAACATCTTAGTTCAAACATTATCCTTAGCTTTAAGTTCACGGTGGAAAACAACTCTTAGTTTAAACAGTACCAGAAAGTCAACCTCCTAGGTTTTACCTGATTCCTGACTTCAGGTCCACGGGTCAACACAGTGGACGACCTGTGGTGGATGGTGTGGCAGGAAAACGCTACGCAGATCGTGATGCTGACCAACATCAAAGAGGGCGGAAAGGTCAGAAGAGACTATCCTTTCTTCTTCATCAGCTGATTAAGCTTCATACATTGACAAAGGCTTGCTTTAAAAAGGAATTTTTTATGGCGCGTTTTTGTTTTCCGTTTAAAACAGCTTTAAGATCAACTTCAACCAACTTCAAATTTGCATCTCAAGACATATAAACAGAAAATGAACAGTGATTCTTAAATCCTTTGAAAGGTGTCTCCATGGTGGTTGGTTTAAAATCTAGTGTATAATCAAACTCGAAGTATGCAGACGTTTCTTCACCTACCCTACTCCCGCCCCATTTAAATTGCAGGACAAATGTGAAACATTAATTTACAGCTGAATGAACACATTCTTCAATGCTTTTACAAACGTCTGCATGATTGTAGATTTAAAATCTAGTACATTCAACTCAAGGTAATGCAGACATTTCTCTTTCCATCCACCCCGAATGACCAACTTTCAGAACAAATGTGAGGAATACTGGCCTTCAGTTGGTGAGACGAAGACCTATGGTCACGTGACTGTAACGGCCCTCAGTACAGACACGAGGGCACACTTCGTCGTTCGGAACTTTTTGCTTTCAGCACTAAAGGTGGGATGTTTATTTTTCAATGGAAATTTTCTTCGTATAATAGCACTGTCATCTCAAAAGTTGGTGCCATCAATTGTTTTGTTTAAAGTATGTTGAGGCTGAAAAAAAACGACATACGCTTTTCGGTCAGGTTTAATGATTTCTGAGCATAGCTGGTGTCTTCTCAAAGACAAAGGAACTGGTATAGGGAGGGCTAGGTCGACAGTTCTTAATATTATACGTTCGTGAGAAAAAGGCATCTGTTCTTCGTGCTAGATGTGCTATTGTCTGAAGCGGAAAATGCTGCCCTACAGAAACTGAAACTTTCGCTGTGTAACGAGGAAGACAGACAGGAACAATATATGTCGCCCTTGTTCATCTGACGCAGGGGGGTGATCAGCGGGAGATAAGTCAGTTCCACTACCTGGCCTGGCCTGATCACGGCGTGCCGTCCTCCTCTTCCCTCGTCAACTTCTGGCGATACGTCAAAGCACGTGCAACAGGTGCAATACCTGTCGTGCACTGCAGGTAAACTACTTGTGTGTGTGTGTGTTCCCGCAGAAGTCGGATGCGGGATTCGTGAGTTTTCCTGTCAGTGTGCTGCTTGCTGTGAAGATATTAGTGACACCGTTGTCACGAATAGTCTGATGACTTTCCTGCGGGGTGGTGGTGGTGATGGTGGTGGTGGTGGTGGTGGTGGTGGTGGTGGTGGTGGTGGTGGTGGTGGTGGTGGAGGTGGAGGTGGTGGCGGCGGTGGTGGCGGTGGTGGTGGGTGATAATCAGTCTTTTCTACATAAAATTTGCCCCAAATACAGAGTTTTTTTCCTGTTAAAAAAATTCTCTAGTTTAACATCACAGTTTTTTTAAGCCAACCATATCTCCGGTTTTCCTGTTTGCTGCTTGCTGTGAAGATAATGGTGATACCGTAGAGATGGAAGGCCTGTCTGCTGACTTTCGTGCTTTTTCCGGGGTGGGGGATGATAAATAGTCTTTTTTCAAAATAAAATTAGCTCCAAATACAAAGTTTTTTCCCTGTTATTATAATTCTCTAGTTTAACATCACCATCATTTTTTGTAAAAAGCCAGCCATATTTCCTACTTCAAAATTTATATAAAAGCAATAACTTTATAATTTTGTTACTTTCCAAATTCGTAACCTTATTCTGTTTGCTACTAACCTAGTGCTGGTGTTGGGCGCACCGGCACATACATAGGTTTAGACATCGCCTGTGATCTGAGATCAAGCGGACGTGACGTAAATGTCAAGGACATCGTCACCAGACTACGTCAGGACCGGACACTCATGGTGCAGACAGAGGTAAGGCGCCAGGTGTTGCTCGGGTGGATGGGAACCGCTCTAAACTAAAACGACGGAAGGACTGAGTAACAAAAAGACCGTAGACTGATGATGAGGATGAGAAATGGCTGACAACATAGGTCAGTATACAACAGATGTATTCCACTCACACTGACATTGAATCCTCACATACATCCACGTAATCATTCCCTCCCCACAGGTTTCGTCCGGCCGCCCACCTCGCACAAAGCTCAAACCACAGATTCTCTTAGTTTCTCTTCTCCCTACATTCAGACATGAAATATTTTGGCAGCGTTGTTCAGTTAATATACAAATGACATGACATATACACATGACACGACATATACACACGACACGACATATACACATGACATGACATAAACTCATGACATGACATATACACACGACCTGACATATACACATGACATGACATATACACATGACATGACATATACATATGACATGACATAAACACATGACATGACATATACACATGACATGACATAAACACAAATTTTCTCTAGCTGCGGCCCGACGGGGTGGTCAGGATGGTGGTGGTGGCGGGGGTGGGGAATTACCTGTTCCCTTGTTCCAAACACATCGCTCGTCCACCTTCACGTCTGAGTGACGAAGACAACTCGCAAACCTTTCTGTACTTTATAGCGTGTTACTGTCAAAGCCCGAGATGGTTGCTTCGATTCCCAAATACAGACCGCCGTCACCCGCCTATTTGTAACTTTAGAACATACTTCAACACCTGGAAGTAACCAAAAGGGAATGTATCATGTGTGGCCCTTAGGAATTTTCATATTTTGTGTTTATATTATTTATTTTGTAACCACTGACAGGAGCAGTACAAATTTCTTCACGAAGTGATCCTGGAAGAATATACAAGCCGTGCCACTAGGATGACATTCGAGCAGTTTGACGCTGTGTTCCCTGACACCATCAGTGGCCCCAAAGCACGGATAGAAAAGGAATTTAAGGTTCAGAACTTAACATTTTCACAAAATATAAATTTCTTAAGGGTTAGCGTTTCAGTTTACAACAAGATTGAATTCTGGGTAAGCAGCCAAGAGTGTTCTTGACATAGTGAGCCTACAATACGAACATTTTCCCTAGTGTGTTGTCGGGAACATGTTTACATTAATGTGCACGGAGAAGACGCAATGAAACGTTTCAAGGTCTCTGGTGGCATCAGGGTTTCAATTATAATCGTGTTGATCCATGCAAATGTACCTTTACGCCAGTAATCCTATTCTCCCAACCCTAAATTTAAAAGAAAAGTCATGAAAATTTACATAAATTTTCGGTGGATTCCTTGATAACTCCAACAAGAAGTACTGGCAGCGCTCAACATAACCGTATGCAGACGCATGTGACCAAGGGAGCTTATCGTACCCAAACACGTAGCAAAGAGAGGGTCGAAATAAAGGAAAGTGGCAGATCCTTGCTTTATATATTTTAATCATTAAGGACAAAAACTTACAGAAGATTAACATTATCTTCATTCACAGATCTTGAAGCAAATGGGAGAATTTGTACCCAAACCAAACCACACAATCGCTTCATCGAAGGAAAATCTGTCTAAGAACCGAAATGCCAAGTCACTGCCAGGTAAAACATATAAGTTGTCTTTCTTTTTCTTTTAACGTAAAGGATTGTTGTCATGGTGTTGTTAATCTAACACGACATCCGTCAAATAGAAAAAGGCCAAATTATCGACTTCGGCAATCGTCTGTTTTATTGATTACAATTTTTATTTCTTATTTTGCAGAAGACAGTGTTCTGGTGTATCTCACGGAGTACATTCCTGGGAGAAATCAATACATCAATGCCGTTTATATGTCGGTAGGTGACGATCTGAGAAAAAGCTACAATCCGCGCTCTGTAACGTACAGATAGCATAGGCTTACTGTCGCCGATTCAGGCGGTCATGGATCAAACCCCGTCTCATCCACAAGTACTGGGGAGGGGGGGGGCGGGTAGGCCTCTAGGTGCTCCGGTGGCTTGAGAATGACAATAGAGTTAGTAATGAAAACAGTGAAGGTTTTATTCTGAAATATTAACGAAACACAATATCTGCTGTTTAGTCCTTCAGGAAGAAAGACGGACTGATACTGACCCAGCTGCCGTTGCCGGACACAGTGGTGGACATGTGGCGCATGGTGGAGGGCTGTGACGTCAACACCATTGTTTCTATTGGTCACAAGAAGCAGAAGGGATCTATCAAGGTATAACGAATCCTGTCTTGGGTATAGCATCCCAGTTTACATTGCCGTAATCTGTCTCCTCACCTGTATTTAAGGTCAAAGAATTTGCCAGTGCGACAGTCGGTACTGATTTTTTTGTCCAAGTCAGTTTGAAGCGCGAGCCCAGGTAACAAGGAAACAGATCGTAGACATGCCTTGGGGCCAAAGTGATCAGTGATCAGCTTTGCAGTCTGGTTTTGCTGTTGTTTTTTTATTTGGTTCGTTTAATCTTATCCTAAATTGCCTCAACGATTTGTTTATGAAAATCTGCATAGAGAGACTTGTAGTATTGTATTATCTAATGCCCTGCACGGCGTGAGGATTAGGGTTTTCATTGTGTCAAAATCTGTTTGTGATTGGTCAGAACTACTGCGCCTATTGGCCCGAGACAGACAAGGACGTCCTGAAAACGGGACAGTACGCCATCAGCCTAACGTCCAAGTCAGCACTTGGAGACCACATCACCTGTTACAACCTCTCCCTCACCAAAAAGGTTGTCGTTTGATGACCAAGTGCCGATAATATTTGTTTCCTAGTCTGCAGTTTTTAAACTTCTCAGCATTTCTTTTTTATCGTCAACTAAAAAATTGAAAAATCAATCAAACGATGCCATCCAAGGATTTATGTGGAACTTAACCTCATAACAGTTAGGTGATTGTGTGCGAGTTTGTGCGTGTTTCGGTGTAATTTAATAGTCTGTCATGATGAAAATTAAATATCTAAACAACACTATATTCACATAGTTGTGTGACTTAAACGTTTGTCTTGAAATAAAATATTTAAGCAAAAAATATTCACAATGGTATGTACATTTTAGTTGTCCTCATAATTCTATAACCCATCGGACTATAAATATCAATCTTTTTCCTTTCAATGAAGGCGTCCAACTCTAGAGGGGTCAGTGTTCTGTACTATGACGACTGGGAGGGTGTGGTCCCAGGTAGGATCTCCGACATTCTTCAGCTGACTGACACTCTAGAATCGTGGCACGTTGAGGAAGACAGGTCGCCTGTAATTGTGCAGTGCAGGTCGGTATTTACCTGACGTTGACAAGAGCTCATTTTGTGATGTTTATCGGTTTTTTTCTCAGCGCGATTTGTAGGTTAATCATAAGAGAAATCAATGTGACATTTCGAAAAGATAGCCCCTTAGATTACTACGACTTTAAGCAGACTTCCGGCTTTAAAATATACTTTTAAAAGACTTATGGCCTTCGAATGGGAGTTGTTTGAACAACGAGTTTTGTTCTGTGTAGTAACCACACATAACTGTAAAGGTGGTGTGAAGAACATCATTTAACTAGTCGACATATGTGATTACAACAAAAGATACAAGTTTCGAAAACATAAACTAGGCATATGCAGTATATTGTTGATTGTGTTTCAGTGATGGAGTGGAAAGGAGCGGGATGTTCTGTGCTCTGTATGACGTCATCAACCGTGTCCGACACGACGAGGAGATAGATATCTACATACCTGTACGGCAGGTTCAAAGCGTGAGGCGACAAGCCGTCACCACGGAGGTAATTCGTGTCGACTATTGTCATCCAATCAATTACAATTCTGATGTAGAAATCATAATGTAGACATTAAAAAAAATTTGCACGTTTCAAACAAGATGATATGTGTCAGGCCAAAACTGCTTCATCTTATTTATAATGATTTTGCTTTCACATAAAGTAAAAGCAATAAAAGATAATAAGATATAGCAGAAAATAGCTACCATTATTTAAAAAATGAACAAAATGAAAAGCTCACCTTTAATCACTGTCTCTTCTTGAGCAGGTGCAATATCATTACTGTTACAAGGTTGCACAAGAGTGTAAACGTCAACACAGTGTTTATCAAAACACGTGAACAATCCATCGAGTTTTCACGTAACTCACCTGACAGCTTGTGCCAACGTGTGTGTGTGTGTGTGCCTGCTTGCGTGGTGTGTCTGTGTCTGTGCGTGCGTTAGTGCTTGTGCATGCGTGGGCATGCGTGAGTGCGTGCGTGTGCGCGTGTCCGTTTGAGTGTGCGTGTATACGTGTGCGTGCGCGTATGTGTGTATGTGTGGTTTTTGGAAAGCCCCCTCAAAGAAACCCAGATCTTCTTGCATGAGCGAAAAGTAACAATCGAAACCTGTATTATATGTCACGGATCAGTTGTGAGTGACAAACTTTGTTCATATACTTTTCTTATTGGGTGGGGGGGGGGGTAGACATCGATGAAAATAGTGGGTGGGGGGGTTTGGAGGCGTAACTAGGCGAAAATAGAGAAAGACGTAATTGGAGGACTTAAGACGCCGGCGGTAGAGTGGGGGGGGGGGGATAAAGGATTGGGTTTTTAAAAAAATCCAGTCAGTGCGAAGGTACCTAGGTGACGGCTACACGCTGTGAATAGGCATATCTTTGACTGTGTGCTTCCCTGGAAAATTTCGAAGTGAGAATGCAAGTTTTGGTGGCACGCCGCCTCTGTCGAATCATCTTCCCGTGGCTGGAGATGTCGTGGGTCGTCACGACCTTCTGTGAAGCTTCGGTTTGAAATTGGTGATCGCTGAATTTTCGTGGATTATCCCTGGTGTCTGGCGCTGGTCTGCCGCTGGGGATTATCCTTGCTGTCGGCGCTGTTCCGGCGATGTGAATTACCTTCGTTGTCAGGCGCTGTTCCGACGATGTGAATCACCTTCGTTGTCAGGCGCTGCTCCGCGATGTGAATTACCTTCGTTGTCAGGCGCTGTGGATTACCTTCGCTGTTCCGGTGAAAGCTTGGGGAAACTCGAACATATGTACCCACTCTTTCAAATAGGGGTGTATAGACGCTGTAAGCAACTCCCAGATCAGGTCAGGCGGGACTTGAATGGGACTTTGTCGAACTGACGACTGACTTCACGAGGAGAAATTAGCATTTCGGGGAGGGTCGTTGAACGGTTAGATGAACCTGTTGAGTAGACCAGTGACACTAACGAATGTATTGATGATCACTGTGGAGTTTACATTATATTACTGAGTACAGATTAATAACACTGCTGTGTGATTGCCTTGGTGTATTAGTTTTAAGAGTAGTGCTTTAGAATGGCGGAAGTTTGTACGAGTGTATGAGAAGTTTTAAGTATGAGTGAGGGCGACTGAATTGAAAGACTTATATAGAATCAATTATCACTGTCCACAATTATAGCAGATTTGCAATAACTAGTGATTTTGGGGTTTGCTCTTTTGCTATATTTACCTTAAACTGGTGACTTTGTACTTTTGTTTTCCTTGTGCCATATTTATTTTATCGTATACTGTTGACTCGTTGTGGATTTTGTTGTAATTTTTTTTGTCTTGCGCCATAATAAGTTATTTTTCTGTGACTCTTGTGTGCACTTGGTAAATTTTGTTACCCAGTTCCAGTTGCGGCTAGCGGTTAAGGTGGGCATGGGTGATAGTGTTGTGTGGATTGGGATAAGCCAGTACCAGAACCATTGAAACTGTTTGTGCAGTTGATATGAGGTTAAAACCCACAGTGAAACGGGCCAACTTAGGGGCGATTTGTCTTTCAAGACGGTTACGATTAAACTAGTACGGGGTGTCCTGTCTTGAACTTTTACAAACGTGTTGTGTTTTTAAACCACCCCTCCCCTTGTGTAGTGGAGGTTGCGGAGCGCTTGGGAGAGAGAAAGAACACGCCATGACATTTGTGTATGTGTCGGGGTGCGTGCGAACATGAATGGTTGTGACACCTACTGCCCTGGATGAAGAACCTCACGGTACATCCTTTATCTTCATCTTTTATGTCGGCAACGATATACTGCCCGGACCTACAAGCCAGTCAGTACTTACATCTGATGTAATAGGAAACAGGATCTTTGGAATCTAAAGTCGCTTTCGGCTTTCCTCGTACTTACACAGTTTTTTTTCTGAATCCGCTGGTGTGCAAAAGATAAAACTAAAGCTCTTTCAACAAGTACGCAAAGGGTGACCTGTAAAAAACAAAACCTTGTTCTCTCCAGAAGCAACTGCACTGAGCTCTTTACACCGCCTAATGCAGCTTTCGCAAATACCTTCATAGCTTCGACACGCAGCGACATTTATTTTTACACGTAATATTTCTCTGATCTCCTTTGTATCCCCTCTTTCTCTCTCTTTCTTTCTCTTTCACTCTCTCTTTGTTTTTTTGTCTCTCTCTCTCTCTTTGTACCAATGCAATCACACGCTCTACTATGACCAACAAGCCACACACACACACTCTCTCTTTTCTCCCTCGATCCCGTCTCCATTATTCAATCAATCTTTCTCGCTCGCTCCCTCTCTTTCTCACTTTCACTCACTCACTCACGTACGCACGCACGCAGTACGTGGGCTGTGTTAAACCTATCACCACAGCTACAACTTAGTGGAGTTTTGTAAATCATGCGGTATTTGAAATTTAATCTCATCATACGCAAGTACATTGTTTGCTTATTATATCGGAGCACCTACAGGTACTGGAACACTAACCTTTCACTCACATACATACCTTTGTACATGTACAGAATTGATTGATCTTTCAAGCCCAAACTACTTAGCTTTGATTCACACGCTTCTTATATTCGTTGTCAAACAACGTGTCAAACAACTGTCACAACACCTGTGGGGGAGGATGCAACGACAACTGTAAGAAGACTGACGGCACGTGTCAGTGTCGGGCAGGGTGGGAACCTCCTTTGTGTCAGCGCAAGTAAACAACGGCGGTTGTGGGTGGTCAACAGTATAACAAGCCATTACCTTGTAGGAGAGACTGTATTTAGTTTCTCAAGAACTAGTTTATCTTTTAACATGCTTCACTACTCCCTTTCATTAAAAGCAATACCCGTAACGAACGAAATGCTGAAATTAGCTTTATTTTGTTGTTCGTCTTTCTTTTAAACTGAATATCTGTTAAAATATCTGAATATCGGGTAAGTGGATGGCAAAACCGAAGGCTGTGGTTCAAACCCATGCGCCGCGATACGTTTCCCCCAGATTATCCACCTTGAACTGCGTACGTGACCCATGGATCAGGGGAGGTAAGGCAGTGAGACAGAGGAGAGCGGGACCTCGATCTCTCACGAGGATGAGCATGAAAAAGCGCAGAAAAACTGGAGCCAATCAAAATACAGTCTTACGTAAAATATGCTAATCTCGTAGGGTCACCACTGAAAACCTTGCAGTTTGCTGGAAGATCTTTACTGCCAAAATAAGAAATCCTATGTTGGTATCACATACTGCTAAAATGTCCACCATATTTCGGTTAGTGGCACATGTAACCAAGACATAAGCTACACTGTGATTTTCCCTGTGGGATAAGACAATGCCTGCAACTTTACTGTAGCTGGATAAAAACTTCCCGGGATTATAACTAATTAAATGTAAAGGAACAATTTTAAACATACCTTTGAAAGCCCTTGAAGAATGTGTTGCAAAGTTTCGTGTCTTTTCAACAGCCTAAGTAAGTGCCGTTAACACAAACAGCGACCGTGGGAGTGCGAACACTGCAGCTCCTGTCGCTGGCGCCATAGTTGGAAGTATTTCTGGCTCTGTTATTAGTTTTTTCCTGGGCTTGTACGCAACCTGATTTACACCCATCATACTGTGTGTGTGCGTGTGTGTGTGTGTGCGCGTGCGTGCGTGCGTGCATGCGTGCGTGCGTGTGTGTGTATGTGTGTGTGCATACGGGCAAGTGAGCTCGCGTGAGTGAATGAGAGAGCGAGTAAGGGACAGAAGAAGGTGGTGAGAGAGCAGCCAGTGCTATGAACATTTAAGAGTGTTTTCCATGGAAGTGTGGGCACTGTCAGCAATGAACAATATACAGATGAAGTCTACACACAAGCGGCTGATGATCTTGATTATCCTATTACTGTAGAAGAAGTGGTCGAAGCAGTAAATGGTTTGAAGTCTGGTAAGGCACCCGGACCTGATGGAGTCCTTGCAGAACTGGCGAAAGCCTCCCTTGGTCACACAGTAGAGTTCTTAGTGGCTTTGTTCCATAAGGTTCTTGATGGTGGTCAGTATCCGGAAATTTGGAAGGAGCAGTTATTGTCCCATTACATAAAGCAGGTGACAGGGATTACAAAGTGTTTACACACATCTTAAACTCAAAGTTAACCAGGTGGGCGGAAGAGCATAAAAAGATAGTTGAGGAACAAAGGGGATTTAGAGAAGGATACTCCGCAGTAGACAATATGTTTATACGATATGCTATTGTGCAAAGATACCTACTCAAAAAGCCTGGTAAGATTTACATATGTTTTGTTGATTTTAGAAAGGCATTTGACTCAGCTGACAGACGTAAACTTTGGAATGTGGTTAATAATCTTGGAATTGGAGGCAAAATACTTGGTATCATACAAAGTATGTAGCAGAGTGTCAAAGCATGCGTAAAGTGTAGATATTTTAAAGGTGCGTTGTTTTAGAGATGCATATATTAAGTTTAGGTTTTGGATATACCCAGTTAAACTACATCAGCTCCACGATAGAGATGATATATCACCTTATCGGCTGGTCTGTCCTCAATGTAAGGCAGCAATTGAAAACGAGGAACGCGTGTTTTTTGACTGTGCTGCATGTAGCGATTTCAGCTCAAAAGTACTTAAATGTAGAGCGCCATACAGGCAGGGTAACGATGATAGCGTGCATGTATTGGCAGACAGCACAAAGGCGACTGTCAAACAACTTGTACGATATCAGTATCAGATATTCATGAGAAGAAATGAGTGAATACCATAGTGATCCCTGCTATAATGGTAGATTTCTGGCTTATATGTATATCATTATGTACCTACCCTTTGTACTTGATAATGGATGTTTGTTGCACTCACCCTGGAAACAAACCTGTGCGAGTTTTTCAATGAAGTGTCGATGTCGATGTCACGTACACTTTTATTAACTTCAGCCAACAGCAAACCCTACTAATTATTAAATTACTATATAACATCCAATTATTCGTAAATCTGGGGTTGCCTTCCATACTCTGGAACATTATAGCAACTTTTAACCAATGTAATAAAGCGCTCCATGTTCGGGATAGAGGTTTGTAGCTTGCATTTATAAATGTAAAATTTAGCCAGCAGGATTAAGAGGTCTACTTAATCTGTTTTGGTCTTATTATGGACGCCAAAGATTATAAGGACTTCAGAGAAGGATATCCAGCAGGAGTGTAGACACCTGTCATACGGACAGGCTCGCACTGCAATTCATAAAAACTGTATACACGGACATTTGCCAAAAAAATGAAGGATATATAGTTTCTTCTTCTTGAGAGCAAAAAGTGCAATTAAGACAAGTCGCAAGTTTTCTCCAAGATTTCTTTTTGTAGGCAGTGTACCGTGTAGCAACCTGTACTGAAAGTACCGTAATCGAGTATTTGTTTCACGGATTTAAAAAATGTTTTTTTCCACTGTGGCACATCTTTGTATGACAATGTCCACTTCCTAACACAATTTATACAGTCCAGTCCGTGATTAACATATATGTATATAGATTGAATCAAAGTCCTTGGTTCCTGGAATTTCATGGAATATTTCAAGTAATATTTCCAGCCGTGGTAAAACCGGGCAACTCAATCCACAATTCCGTATTCACAATTTCCTTAACTTTTCAATAAGCCAATACTGTAGTACACAATAAAAAAATCATTTTTATGATCAGATATTAGCCGAGTTGTAAAAACAATAAAATTAGCAGACAAATTGTGAATGTCTGGGTTCCTTATTGGCTCATTGACTTTGTGATACAAACAAGACTTATTTTATCAAACTCTGCAGAAATAATAAACGCGATCATGTACAAAGCAAATATAATAACAATTTTCTGACTGTCTGCATGCTGTTATTGTCAACACCAAGATTTAATACTCGTACGCAGCTGACCGAAGGCGGAGCATTTATTTGAAAGCCAAGTGAAGACTTTAGATATACATAGAACGAGATCTTCGTGTTTACTGTCGCCACGAAAGCTCTCTCAATGGTTTGTAACTTTGATTTTAGTCTTCTCACGATTCTTATACTTTTGTTTACTGGTAAAAGGAAAAAAAACTACTTTCTCTTCATGCCGTTTATTCGGTTAATCAACAGCTACGACAGGAACACAGCAGACGTTGTTTTCGTGCTTCTTCACTCAGTGGGTAAGCAGACAGCTGTTCCTTTTTTGGCCGCTGGCAAGCAGACAAGAGGGTCTTTCGGAGATTTATTCATTCACTATGTTAGCCCTTACTACGAAGAAATCTCGCCGAATCTTAGTGTACTGTAAAAGGTTACAAGTGCCAATCTTTGTCCTTCCACGAATTTCCAAAAAATGAAAAAAATCAAGAAGTTGAGGCTCGTAAAAATTCGCGGAGACGAAGAATCTTCTAGACAAGTAGCGCTGCCAACACCGACTTCGACAGTTTGCTGCGCTACGAGATCCCGATTCAGTCATTTTAATTTTCTTTACTTCCATTGTCGCATCTATTTAGTAATCAGAAGTAATAATATAATCTTTTTCATAAAATTTGGTAAAAACAACAACTTCGAGCCTTTAACTGTCATTGCTGCGTATGAGGTAGTGCTGAAATTTATTTCCAGCATTTGTCAAGTAATAACAGTGCAATTTCTCAGCAAATTCAAGGAAAACAAAAGAAAAATTCTGATCTGCAACACTTTGTTTGCTTTTGGCCTTTCCCTCATCTAAGTTGCTAACTATTGAGTGTTGGACAGTTGTAAGGGCACGCATCTACCAGTCTGCACTGTAATGCACGAAATCTAGTAATTATCAAAATTTAAACAGTAAAACAGCATTATGAAGTAGAAGGTAAAAAAATAAACATTTATTTCTTCGGTCGGCCTTAAATTACAAAAAGTAGTTGCACGGCAACCGTCGTCGAAACGAGTGTCAAATACTGCACGATGTATGAAAAAAGTATGAGTAGTCATTCGATGACAGTATACAAGACACAACAGAAATAACCAAAAATAATAATAATGTATTTTGTTGTAATGCGCCAAAACAAATTACAAAGTTTGTTCTCAGAGCTCGCACGCATTCGCACAATGCGACGGAAAATACTTGAATAAGGCTCACAGATTCCCCTCGCCCTCCTCCCCCCCCCCATTCGCAATCCACATTCGTCCACAATACAATCATGCACGTGCGGAGTGTGAACAGGCGTTGGGAGTCGCTGAGAGTCACACGTTTAAAATTTCAATTTTCTAAATGAGCTAAGCACTGAAGGCGTGAGTACGTTGTGTAGTCCCTTATTTCAGCCCCACCTAAATCAAAATTCTTCCTTCCCAACGTCTCCCCCCCCCCCTCGTTTTTACGTTGTAATAACTTCTCGGTCTTTATACTGTTATATATA
>SMGT01003803.1:0-14149 GCA_004794575.1 Lanistes nyassanus
ACTCATGCGCATGAGCCATGTTTATGACGATGTGGTGTCCTGCGGGTAGCTTCACGTGTCTGGGAACCATGTCTGTGCTGGAAACGAGATCTCCGGTCTTTGCAACGCGGGTCTGGATTTCCTATTCCTTACGCCTGTGTAATCCGCAAGCTACGCTAAAGTTCGTGAGGCTGACATAAGTCACCCAAAACCCTTCCAGAACAATCTTAGCACATATATTAATCGGAAACCTAAAAAAATCGATCCAGTTGTCTATTTCCGAGCCGAAATTTCCACTTTCGAAGAGCCCAGGACACTAGAATAGTCTCCCTTGTACAAGTCTGGGAAGCCGCATGGTACATACATAGAAGGCATCATGGAGAAGAAATCGGGAAAGAAATATGCACAGAAGAGAAAACCTTCCGAATTAGCTGATCAAACGTCACATGAAACAAAAAAGAAAGTAAGTATAGAGCAGCGATGCCTTCTTATGATCTTGCAGCATTGGATGCTGTTAACTGTGCTCCTCACAATTGAATTTACGCAGTGGTTCAATCGTTGTCTGTAGTGTATAACTGTGTAACGTGTCGTATGTTGTGCATAACTAAGTTAAGCATAAGCGAGCTACAGTCGGCACTGAACCTCAAGCTGTTACTCAAAAAGTTCGGGGAGATGATGTCGGGTACTGAAGAGTTCACAGACCTAAATGGTTCGGATTTTGCAGCAGAAATTTGGTAACATCTTTTTCAGTTTGACTTTTGAGTGTTAATTCTGCTGCAAAAATGAGAAACGAAAACCCTAATACTAACCCATATTTATATTTTATAACATTTTTACCAGATCTATAAACGAACAACATTTATTTAAGGCTACTATTAAAATTGAAAGTGCTTCCACGTCGCGGTGATTTTGCACTGTGGGGGAGGGGAGAGTGGGTTTGGGGGAAGGAAGGAAGGGGAGGGAAGGGATCTGAATTGTGTTCTGCGCTGGTGGTGGCTAAAGTATGTGGAGTCCCACTTGCTGGTCCCTTTTCTGGCACTGTTGCTGATGTCGGTTTCACCTGGCCAGAGTGGTTGGTGGAGTCCCGATTGCTGGTCCCTTTCCTATAAGTATAACTTACTGGATGTTATTTTAGTGATTTACACTTCTTTTTTTTAAAGTTTGTGTTATTTAAAGAGAAAAGAAGCAGGTGACTGCGGCTTGGGATAATAAAAGTGGAACAAAAGGAACTTTTCCAAGCGAGAGTTAGACAGACAAGTCAACGTTTCGGGGTATAACTTCTTCAGGCTGATGTTCAGACGATGCCCAGGAAGAATGCTCTCTTCCTGGACATCGACTGTGCATGATCAGCGTCCTTGTCAGCTGTTATCTTGTTATTGGTTATCTGTCTGTTTGTTCTGTCCTGAAGAAGGGGTTGTGCCCCGAAATGTTGACTTGTTGTCTAATTCTCGCTTGGTTAAGTTCCTTTCGTTGTACCTTGTGTTGATTAGATGGACGTTTACTACCTGCGTTGTCAGTTCCATTATGTATTAGCTTCTAAAGAGAACAGAAATGGGTGACTGCGGCTTGGGGTAGATAAGGCACAACAAAGAGAACTTGACCAAGTGAGAATTAGACAGGAAGTCAACGTTTTAGGGAATGGCCTGTTCTTCAGGATGGCAGAAACAGATATAAACAAACAAAAATCACTTTGCTGACAAGGACGCTGGTCATACACAGTCAGTGGGTGAGAGGGAAGTATTACCTTCTCTTTTTGGAGAGCAAGGCTGTAATTTTGCATAACCTTTTTTAGTTATTCTCTTTCTTGGCTGTTTAGGCTACAGTTTTTTTATCTAAAGATTAAAGTCCTTAGTCTGCTTTTTTCCTTCCAGTTTGGGTTACAAATGTTTCACCCCAATGCCCAATTGCACCCAAAAAACTGTCCCATTGCCCCAAGGTCATATCATGATCACCCCAAGCCTAAATGGCCCAGTAAAGCCATGTGCTTGCTGTTCATAAATACTGTTTTGTTCTGGGTAATCATTATTTATCTTCTTATTCTTGTGACATGCTGAAAACACATTTTGAATGATTTTTCCATTCAAACCTGTTGCATAGACCTCAAATTGTGTCCGATCACGTCTGCGTGTATCTGTGCAGAATTCTGCAGGACTGCATCTGTACAGATTTTTTAGGGATGTAAGTGAACAAAAATTTTTTAATGTGTTTTTAGGGCGTTGCAATAATAATAATAATTAGCTGAGCATTAGTGGCATTTTTTTAGCAGTCAGCATACCATTTTATGGACCACTCAGCCATGGGGCAACCATGACATGAGCCTGGGGCAACGGGGCAGTTTTCTGGGCAGCGGCGAGGTATGGGCCAATCAAGCATTGGGGCAAAATGTCCAGCACCCCCCACCTCCACCCTGTCTTGCATGTGCACATGACTGTTAGTGCTAGATTATTAAATTGAAATCACACTTTTCATGTTAACTGCAGAGGACCCACAGATACGAGGAGGAAATGGTTCCGACAGCAGAGGAGATAAGAGAGTTGAGGACAGCAGAAAAGAGTGCCGAGACCAACCTCTGTCAAATGCAGGTAACAAAGGAATTGGTACAGATTAGTGGCAAATACATAGTGAGGCAGTGTTATTACCAGTATTAGTACCAGATCTTCTGCAGGGGTAAGAAATGTCTTTGTGTACGCGAATTTCCTTGGCAACAATCTGATATTTCCATGCTTCTGGAAGACATTTTCATGGAAAAAACACAAGCAAAAATATTTTTCCATCAGTGGGTTTCATTTCATTGGCTTATGTTTCAATCACCCAGTCAGCACAGTCCTTAAACAGACACAACCCACCATCATTTTTGAGATTCAAGATGGAGAGGAGGATCAGTATAGTTGTGGGTAGACACGACCATTTTGAGCCAAGCGGGGTTAAAAATCCATGGAGATGAGAACCGGACAGAAAAGAAAGTAGGAGATGAAGTTGTAAGACAATTTTTAAGAATGCTAAAGAGTGCTGGTGCTGGGTTGCACTGAAGACCGCATGAAATCAGCAAAACACTAGAATGCATTGAAAATTCAATGAGAAAATGCAACAGTTGATGGAAGGATTTTTTCCTCATTAAGTCATTTACTTCTGATGTTTACATCTAGATTTTCATATTGAGTGTCTGCTGTAATCGCTCTGCATCATGCCTTATGAATTTTCATTTTAGAAAGCTAAATTAAAAGCACATTGTTAGTTTACCACGATTTGATGATTTCATTAATAAATAATTTGAATAAACAATGGAATCAGGCAGAAAATACTTTAAACTATCAAAAAATCGCTATTTAAAACAAGCTTTTGGAGAAAGAAAAAGCTTTTGAAAATTATTTCAACGTTAAACTAAGGAAAGAAAAAGAATGGATCGAGATTTAAATTTTTCTAAAGAGGCAAAGGAACTGGAAGTTAACAAGCAGGCTTAGGTCGTCAGGCTCATTATGGACTTCCAGAAGATGCTGGCCCAGTAACAACTGCGAAGTCCAGACGAAATACCTGTGCTGGAGAATCAACTGCTTGTGATTTTCAGTTTCATTGTGTTAGACTCACCAGTTGTGTCACCCATCAACAATAATGTGACATTGCATAAATTTTGTTTCATGTAAGGGAAAGCAAAATGTGCATTTACAGCATCTAAATATCTTAATTTCTAACAATGAAACAGTAACTTTGAACATATGCCTTTGGTGTCTTGTGTGCATGTATTGTTAAAATCCTGCCGAACTGCACATCCAGGACCCAGCGAGTTTTCCTTTTTTTTCCACATTGGACTGTTCCCACCCCTGCTTCTGGTCTTGTCTTGTCATCATGATGAGCACGATGTTGACATTTGTGGCAAAGTACTACTAGTTTAGTGGGTACTGTGAGCCAAAATTTTATTTTAGGTATGGTGCTTTGCTTTCCACCGGGTTGCCATTTTTTTGACCATCGACCTTAGCCCCTTCTTTTCTGCATTCTTCCCATAGCTCCTTCAGTCATATATCAGCGAATTTTCGCATTTTAAATTTATCAGTATAGTACGTGTATTGGGTCATGGTTGCTTGTTTTTCGGTTGCCTTGTTTACTACACATGATACACTTTATGACCCCAGCACTGCCATGCAGCTGCCAGGGAGAATCTTTGCAACATCCCTCATTCTGCAACACATTTTATTTGACTAATTTTATTTACAATGTGAAAAATGCACAAATGTAATGTCATTTAATGAAAAAAAAAATCTTTGTCATGGGGGAGTGTGTGTGTGTGTGTGAGATGTGTAACCAAGTTGGCACGCTCCTCAATAAAGAGCCGAGCCTCGACTAGACCAGCAGGCATATGGGCACCGTGCCATCTCCAAAGACACTGCGCCATATCTTATAGTTACAAGTTCACATAGATGAGAACAAACAGGAAAGATTAACATAAAATTTAACGTCAAAGCTAAGTAAAGCACAACCAAAGAAATAGGAAAGGGAGTGAGAAAGAGTTTTGTAATTGAAGTTTTAAATCGTCACTCATCCATCTTTCCAAACTCAATCATCTCACACCACTGGCCTCACGTTACGGCAGACTGGGCCCGCAGCCCTCTGGTAGCTATCTCCATCTACTGTGTCTTAGCCCCATGAGCACAACTCACTTCATCGCCAACGTCAAAAACCCCGACTTCCATCTATAACTGTTGATCTGTGAAAAACAGCACCATTATGTTATGCCATGGGAAATGGCCTTTAATGAAACCATTTCTGTTTATCATGCATTATCGGGGTTAAATAAGGAATCATCTATTCTAAACAGTTCATTAATCATGTGCAGTCATTATCTATAGTTTCATCCTGTGTAAACAATTTTTCAAATTTTGTTCTAATTCCAAAAGGACTCTCCTGGGTGCTTAGGATTGTGCCACATGCTTGTTAACTGTATCAGTATCACAGTTCTCATGATTTCACATCAATGCCATCACAAACTATGAAGTGTGATCGCTACAGGAGCTTTGGGGAAGGCTTCATCTTTATCATGATGATAATTTAAAAAAAAGACATTTAATTCTTTGAGCCCATAGGGACCCGCAAAAAAAAGAAACCGTTGAGGCCGTATAGATTTACACGTCTTGAAAAAGCTGCCAATTAAAAACTACCACACTCCCAGTAATATATTTAACATATTTAGAAAGATCTATTCTTCTGCATCACAACGGAAACAATACTTTAAGTTTAAAGTATTAAATACTACTTACTATTTGGTCCCAAATATAGTCACTCTTCGCACACACAAAATGTGAACGACGGAAGTAGACCTACACTTAAACCACGTTTGGCAAGCCAAAACTGTTTCCGAAACTCATTTAGACAGTGCAGGGGAGACAACCGATGATAGAGCTTTACAATGATACCAAGTTTTTACTTCCCTTATACCGTTGAACGCGCCAGGGAGATTTTGAAGTTGCCGCAATTTAGCTAGCTGTGCTGACGCAAGGGTCGGCAGGCTCGCCGCAATTTAGCCTAGAGCAATGGGGTCAAAGAGTTAAAGTGAGAAATGTCTGTTTGAAAATGAGAAATTTTGAATTCGCTTAGGATCCTGCTTGAGCATATAGATAGCAGCTGCCACACTGAAGTGAATTTTCCTGTGTCCTCTGACACAGTTGAAAGAGATAAATTCACTGCTAGGAGCCATTTAGTACAGCTGAATTAGAGGAATTGCTGGAACAATGCAAGTTATTGGACATAAATTGCTAGTGATCAGTCGCGGTCTTCTTGATCTTTATTTGTCCAAGAGACTTATAACCAGAGCAGTTCTCAAATGTATATTCCTTAAGTGTTTTTCTTTCAGTGTGTTTGATTTACTCCTCGGTACAATGTTATGGGACCAGCTTTAACTAGTCTTTTGTAAGCTTTCCTTTCAGGTATATTTTGACGACGATATTTTATCATCCCAAATGTAGCTTGGGGGCAGTAACACAAAATGTTATTTGGAAAAATTATTAAGGCCACTGATATTGAGATTTGTATTTGTACTGTGTTGTAATCTTACGGAAATTTTACCATCGTTGAACTGAGTTTAGATGGCTGCACTGCTTGCCGAAGTTCGTATCAAAAAGAAGCACCACACACAGCTGATGGAGGTTGCGGAGAGGGTCATGGACACTTGTCGTCAACTTCCCAGTGAGAATATTAAGGTAACCTTCGAACATTAACTGAATTCTTTTAACAGTTCTTTAACTTTCTTTGAAATGGATACATTTGCTTTTGTTTGCAAAATGTTTATACAACTGGTTTAAAAGACATTTAAATTGCAAATAACAAGTGCAGGTGTACAGCCAGAAAATCTGTATTATTAACTTATTCCCAGCAGAGATTTTGATCTATTGACCACCGTTGCTTATGCATGGATTCACATAGATTTCGGCACATTTAAAATAAATGCTGCTTGCAAACTACCACACGTGCAGTAATCTACATATTTCAAAAGTTCTAGAATGTTACTAAAAAAAAACCCTGTTAAATAGTACTTAATATTTTTTGTTAGATGTAGTCACTATATGCGCCGTGTGGACCTGCATGATTTTGTTACATGTAAGCAGGCCATGACATCCCCTGTGGTCTCTGTGTGTCTTATAAATCTGTAGAAAAAAACCTATCCGATAAAAACATAATTCCAACGCAGGCTAAAAGAAAAATTTAAGAAGAATAAAATGATTCCTACCTGAAAACCATCCAGTGTGAATTCTGCGTAAAAGTCTTTGTTGAAAAATGTATCCAAGTGAGTGAAGAACATGGCGGGTGCTACTGTCCTACTAACTAGGTCACGTAATTTCAAACAGTACAGTTTGGGTTAACCCTAACCCTATTAACTAGGTCACGTAATTTCAAACAGTACAGTTTGGGTTAACTTTAACCCTACTAACTAGGTCATGTAATTTCAAACAGTACAGTTTGGGTTAACTTTAACCCTACTAACTATGTCACGTAATTTCAAACAGTACAGTTTGGGTTAACTTTAACCCTATTAACTAGGTCACATAATTTCAAACAGTACAGTTTGGGTTAACCCTAACCCTATTAACTATGTCACGTAATTTCAAACAGTACAGTTTGGGTTATCCCTAACCCTACTAACTAGGTCACGTAATTTCAAACAGTACAGTTTGGGTTAACTTTAACCCTACTAACTAGGTCACGTATTTTCAAACAGTACAGTTTGGGTTAACTTTAACCCTACTAACTAGGTCACATAATTTCAAACAGTACAGTTTGGGTTAACCCTAACCCTATTAACTATGTCACGTAATTTCAAACAGTACAGTTTGGGTTAACCCTAACCCTACTAACTAGGTCACGTAATTTCAAACAGTACAGTTTAAAAGTCATCTATTTTCAGACTAAGGTAAGGAACTCTATAGAAAAATGATTCTGGTATTGGAAAACACCAGAGATATCCCTTGCTGGCCATCCACTTTTTAGGCAACCGTAGCAAATTTCTATTGGCCTACCTTCTCCAAAGCGATGGGAATGAGTTAAAAGCACTGATCATGTGTCTGATTTTTCTTTTGTTATTTCTTTATGTGAACTAATACAGGACATGGATTGATTTTTTTCAGTTGCCTTCACCAGCAGATATTTTTCTAAGTGGCAGTTTTCCCCTAAATTCATGTGTTCAACGGACAAAAGCTGCTGATATAGTTCTTGTGATGCCAAAGGTATACATGTTATGCAAGAATAAGCATGACAGTATTGGCATGCTAAATCAGTAATGTCATTTGTCAGTTAGACTTGTTCAGAGTGAAGTTAATGATTGCCTACCTTGTACAGTTTTGACAGAAACACTTTACATAGTCATTTTATATTATCGCCTCCTAAGCTGCTACTCTCAACAGTCATATTGTCTTATCACAACTGGTATGTCTCCGTTTGCAATACTAAACACTTATGAATACCAGTGTATTACTGCCAGCTAGATCATAATATTGGTGAGTATTGATCATCTTATACGTTAGTTTTGTTTCCAACATAGGAGTACTTTGGCAGCAAAGACTACCTGAACCATCGATATATTCAGAAACGCTGGAAGTATTTAACTGGTGTGGCAGACCATTTAAAAGACATTGCTTCCAACATCAAGTGCACTTATCGAGCAGGGAACCCTTACCAGCCCATCCTTGTGATCAGAGTTTCAGGTATGGAGCCTTGTCCAGGACAAGACAGAAGAGATTACAGTTGTCTGTACCTCCTCTTGCTTTCCACTCGCTGCAGACTGAAATGCCAGACCAATGAGTAACCCTTCTGACATGTTTAGCATCTGTCGAACTTTAGACTGCAGTTTCAGCTGACACATATTTGGGGATACCTACCTGGTAGATTGCGTGTGTGTGTTCGCATGCAGTACTTGAAACAGTTCTTTTTTACAAACTGATCATCCTGAAACTGAGATCCACTCTGTGGTGAAATGCTGTGTTTTAAACAATATCAGCATCAACCTAAGGTTAAAAGGCTTTGTAATGTTGTGTCATTGATTATTGCTTGAAATCTGCAAATTGGCTTGGGCAAGACCTCGACAAAAAGACATGCACTGATACAGTATCTATTGGCCATAGATTAGGTGAGATGATCCACACACTTTTTTACTGATCTCAGTTTCGGGATGACCATTTTAGAGCAAGCAGTGTCATGAAAACACCTCTGCACTGTATTTCCCTAACAAGAAATTTGCAGCATGTTGCAGCCCCATTCATGCCTGACAGTGTTCTATTCATCGTGACCAGATCAAAACCTATACTGCTCGCAACAGTTTAATGACATTCTTTCACATGCACCCAACAGTCAAACATTCGTATTTATTCAATGATAGCATTTAGAATTTGCATTCCTTGCACAGTCAGCATGAATACATGCATACATGACTTGTATCTTGCTTTCCCACAAGTGCACTGAGACTTGATCTCGCTTTTCTCCAGCCACTTGAATCTAGTTTTATATACCCAACACCGGTGACTACAGTAAAGAGCCACCTATATGTGAGCTAGGTCAGGCAATCCTTTGCCATCGTTAACCTCCAATTTCCACCAGTCTACACATTTCTTTCATAACCCATCTCGTAGATAGCACCCATGAACCCACCTGAGTCCATAGATTTATCACGGGATCAGTTGGAGACGTTGCAAGCTCGCGTTCCTGCCAGACGTGGCTCAGAAGCGAGAGGAGTACGACGCTACAGTGAGCTCCTGTATCAATCAACCGGGCCAGTTCGTTTGCTGTCATCAGTTGCCCCAGTCTAACAGAGGGTGATTTGTTTTACAAACTTATTCCCTGGAGGGGAATTGCCAGTGACACAGCTGAGTTTCTGCCACATTTTTGATGCATGGCAAGGTGGGTGCATGCAGGACTGAAGGGCTCGAGAGGTTATTGAGACCTCCGCTATCGAATCTTGTGACCTTGGTGCCAACAGAATTGTTCAAGGTTGAACATACCCTGAGTTCCCCAGACTGCTTTTCTGTCTCTCCCTTGTGCCTCCCTTGATCAAAACTGTTCCATGATCTGGTAACATGTGTCATCTGAAAGGATTCTTTCCTTCACACCCGGGAAACTGTTTATTGAAGGATGTGCATCCAACAACCTTGGCCAGGGGTAAATCGAGGTACCATATTTTTGTCTGGTAACTTTAACTGTATTCATGGAAAGAAGAACTGTCTGTTCACTTAAGTCTCGGACGCGGGAGTTAAGAGATGAATGACATTTATTGTTTGTAAGCGGAAAATTCATCGTGATTGGCCATGGACTCTTCGTGTTTTACAGACTCATGTATGGTCGTTTCCTGTGATGTATTAATGACTTGTGTATGGCTGTTTCCATTGTTGGAAGCTGAGTGACAAACCGTGGTTTTGTCCGGCCAAGACCTATTTAGTCAGGTCAGATTTAACATTGGTTAAATAACTGCTGGTCGTGAATACAGGCCCTGGTAGGTAAAATTTGCAGGGCAGGTGCAATATAGTTGTCTGCTAAATATAGTCACTATTGAAGATGACATTTATGATTTTCAGCATAACACCTTGTCCACATACAATACTACAGGCAAAGATAGTTCCATGTTTTAGGTTTTTCTAGTGCCGCTACTACAGGTATTGTCTTTTGATGAGCTGGCAGATCTGCTGCCAGGAAATTCTATATTTGTTTGTTTCGTATGGTAAAAGACTGCATTTTTTTCATATGGAAAAAGGTGGAAACTGCTATAGACTGCCAGGTTTCTGAGTCAAAAAACCTTAACCCTAACCTTGCCAGGTCTCTGAGTTAGTAAATAACTTCAACCCTAACCTGCTCCATTTATTTCTGTGCCAGAACAGGTAGGGTTACTCTTTGGTCTGACATAGCTTTCGTTTTAACTTCTTAACTGCCCCAACCGTATAACGTACGGGCCTGCTTCTGTATTGTCGTACACCAGGGAACGTATCTCGTACGGGCGCTCGATAACATGGTTTAGGCAAAAAAATTAAAGGGACAAAACTCTCCCAGTTGTTAACGCTGCTGAGAACATGATTCAAGAATAGATTGCCTCCCTTTATTTCGCTGGAACATGGATTTTCAAAGCAATCTAATGAGAATTAGTGCAAGCACCTCGTAGTTTTTCCAAGATGGCGTCGTTGAGTGGTGAAGCAAGCAACCGATCAACCAGGTTTCGTCGGTTATCAGCTTTTGATGTGGTTAATAAAATTGTAAACGATAATGACAGCGGAGAAGAAGATTTTGAAGAATCAGATGCCAAAGATTCAGACAGAACACCAGCGAATTTCGGAGAGAGTGGTATGAGTGTGTTGAGTGACACTGACAGTGACTGTGACAGTGACTTCGTGCCCACAGGTGATGACGGTGGAGTAGCTTCAAAATATACTTTTGATTTAGAGGTAGAGGCAGAAATACAAACAACTGCAAGTAACGGGTTATAAAAGGCAGAGGTGCAATCGGCTCGAGAGGGAGGGGGAATTGGGGGTGTAAACAAGGAAGAGGGCGCGGCCCAAAGCGTCCTCGTGCAAGACGCGGTCAAGCCAGATCCATCACAAAATTACAAAACTGGAAGTAATCCTGAAGGAAAAGCTGTTCAATGACTGTTGGCTGCTTAGGGTCTGGACTTCAAAGTTATTTTTTTGCATTTGAAAGTGTACTACACGAAAATATTAAACATGCTTTGTGTGTAAACATACATTTTTTCATAATCATAGTAAAATAAACAAAAAAAATCCAATAAAAGATGTAGGATCTCAACAACTTTGGGTTTTTATCAATCTACAATGTATTACCAGTTTATTGTCCAAATTTCATGCATGTATCTAAATAAATGACTCAACAGGAGCAATTTTAGTTAATCTCCTTTCTTCCCTGGCAAATAGGAAGCATATGAACACAACGTAACGTGGCAGTTAAGGGGTTAAGAGAAGTCGGGGGTTAGGGTTTGAGTGTTGAAAGCTGCAGTTGGGAATAGCAGAACTGGAGATCTTATGAAGCTGTAGAACTTTGATAATGAAATTGTCTAATAAAGGTTCGTGCCAGTTGCTGGGATCTGTGAGCACAGTCCCAGTGGTGCATTTGTGCTCGCTGCCCTGAGAAATCACACTTGCCTGTTGGCCCTTTGAAATCGAGAAACATTGTGTTGTCTTTTTCATATTAGACATGAAATTATCAAATAGCTGTGAATTGCTTGGCTGTTTCAGGCAGTCTGGATACAGTTTTTTTGTTGGTTTTTTAAAGTGTTTACATTTGTTTCCATTCTGGTTTAATCCCGTTTTAGGTAGCAAGAGTCCAACAGTTCTACATCTTCATGTGATACCTGAAGAGGGAGTATTCAGACCTGCCAGCTTTCACCTGACCAAGAACAACGTGCAGCCACGCTGGTTTTCTGATGTTGCTGGAGAGGCATATGTTTTGGGTGGTGAGAACCTTTGGGTGAAAGGGAAATGGGTTGTCAAGGCTTTGTTTCTTAAGTGATCACATGGTTTTCTTATTACTTGATCCTGTAGTAGCAAGAGTCTCCATCTTGTGTATGCAACCATTTGATCGGCACTGAAACTGTAATGAAACGGTGTAATTGAAATGATATGTAGCAAAATGGAACATAGTGGTTATGCATAGAGTGAAATGTACTTCAAACTGTTGTTGAGGTAAATTCACATGTGCAGGGCTTGGAACTGCCGCTGAAAAATTGGCAAGATAACTCCTAATAAGGAACAATGAGGACAGAGCGCTATAAATCGTCAAATGACAACCCAACAAAGTACTGGCAGTGCTAGACACAACCGTATGCTGACGTATGCAATCAAGGTAGGCTCCCTTGATTGCATACGCCAGCATACGGTTGTGTCTAGCGCTGCCAGTACTTTGTTGGGTTGTCATTTGAAGATAACTCCAACAAAGGTACTGGCAGCGCTCAAACAGCCGTATGCAGACGTGTGTGCCCAAGGTAGCTTATCGTACCCAAACCCGTAGCAAAGAGAGGGCCGAAAGAAAGGAACTTGGCAGATCCTTTGTTGGAGTTATCTTACGATAATTTAAGCGCTGGTCCTCATTTGTTCTTTATTGAAAAATTGGCAGGCTGTGGTAATCCCTTTATTGCGCAGACATTTGAGCTTGTCGATTTTATTTATAATTTTGCATAAATATTTTCTGCCACCAATTTATTCCTAAATGGTTCACAAAATCATATTCCCAAACAAGCAAACATCAAAGGGCACACTAGCCAGAGTAACTTTTTTGAAAGGTATAGAAGTTCGAGGGAGTTCACCAAGTGCATCACAAGAATGATAAAGATTCTCTCATTCGGGAAGAAAAATGATTCCAGAATCCATGGTTCATGTGCGAAACTCTACCGAATGTATCCAGAGTTTCAAATCTCATTATCAACCCATTCAGAATTTTTTAATTCTGAAAAAGTTAAAGGTGTGAGTTTATCTTCTGTGGGATGGCTTGCCGCCATGGGAGTGACACTCACAATTGTGAGTTTACACTAAAATCTTTTGGCATTAGTGAGGGTCACTATCTTTCAAGGAAACTTGAATAAATGCAAATATTTTGGAAAGAAAATACACGCGATTTTACAGAAGCCTTGGAATTAACACGGACCCCATGATCCTGGGTTCCCGACAACAGATAAGCATAGTTGTATGTGTTCACGTACAAATATCTGAATATGAAGCAAAAACTTTTGAAAACAATGGGTCTCCTTCACACACATATCAGCCAAGTTAGACCAAATGTTTAATCAGAGATTGTGATTCTTTGGTTTGTTGACACCGATCAACAGTCTAATAGATGAATGACACAAAACCATCTTAGTTACTTCCCTTGAATGTGCTGGAATTGGAACGTCAGATTCATGTTGCTTGATTTATAACTGTCATTTCGGAATACAAATTACCTGAAAAGTTTAGTGAGATTCTTGCACAAAACGTAGGTCAGACTTCAGATGCAAGACCAATAAACTGGTTCTGGAATTGGCTGGAGGAAGATGTCTGCGGTGAACTGTTGTCTGTTCACATCAGAAAACGGAACCAGCCTAGCATTGCAGCATTTCTAATTTTGCAAGTGGTTTTGAAGGCCTTTCTGTCTGCTTAAAACCTTGAGCAGGACCGGTTCCAAGCTGGTTCAAGACTTGAAAAGCGTTTTCAGAGTACTAACTTTGAAGCGTGTAAACCGGTCCTTAGCAGTAGACTGACACAGTTGAGAGGTTGGTGGTTGACCTGTTTCGTGAAGAAAGCGTTGTGCACCGCTTCCTTTTTCTTTTTGACTAAGATGTTTTTGATTTTATTCAATTTAGATGGGGAGAAGGCCTTGCCTGCCACACCTTTTTACAACACCAGTATCCTGCAAGATGTGTGCTTTAAGGCCAACGCCGACTTTCTGTCACAACAGCTGAGCAGCTTGTCTTCACTACAGGATGGTGTTGCACTGTTTAAAGTCTGGCTGCACCAGAGAGAGTTGGATGTGGTATGGGTTTGACTGTTTGTACTCCAGGAAATAATTGAGGATGTAAAAAGTTATGGAGAAGTAGGGATTAGACTAGCTATATTGGTACTCCAACGAAGAATTTAGGACATGAGTAGTTATTGAGATGTTACCTGTAGGGGCTAGACTATATTGGTACTCAATGACAAATTGAGGACATGACTAGTTATTGAGA
>SMGT01003803.1:14232-26872 GCA_004794575.1 Lanistes nyassanus
ATGTTACCTGTAGGGGCTAGACTATATTGGTACTCAATGACAAATTGAGGACATGACTAGTTATTGAGATGTTACCTGTAATGTTGCCATAAATAACAGTCAGCATGGGAGGTTATCCTTCACAAAAGTTTTGAAATATGGATTTGCTGTTTCTGCAAAAAATAAAGAAAGGGTTTCCATTCCAGAATGGAAGAGTTTGCACCCCATGAGAGTGAACTATTGCTGACAGCAATGCTTTGTTATTAATAACCTTTCTACCAGCATATGTCTATGCCAATAACTTATACTTCATGTTTCGTTTCCTGAGTGTGCTGCACCAACACTCTCTCGCGAAGGTTTGAGCGGATAATGGTAATGTCGTCACATATGAGCTCTAATGCATCATTCTCGTGCTCACTCCACATGACCGCCATTAAGACGACGACATACGAGTAGGTGGAAACCGTTATTACTGTAAGCAAGAGGCTGTTGATGTATCACACCTAGAGTCTATGGGGTAATTTCTTTGACCCACCAAACCTCAACACTTGACAGGTAACGATTGTGAACAAATGTGTTGTTGAGTTCACTGACACAAAACAGGTTGAGAGTGGAAAGCCAACTAATTATTCTCCCCACCCTCCAACTTCCCAAATGAGCCAATGTTCCCAGAGTCATTTGCAGGATCACCTGCCACTGCTGATGAAGCAAAAGGAACAGCTGGTTAAGTCAGTTGGTGGTTTGCCTGCAAGCAATAGCCCAGCACATCCCACAGGTGGTTGATTGGGTTAAGGTCCAATGAATCTGCTGACCAGTTCACGCCAGTCCCTTGCTGGTGCTGCAGGATGGTGGTGATGACTTGAGCCCTGTCTGGTCTGGGATCCTGGATGAAGGCACGTAGGTCTATTGCCTGCAGCATTAGCAGTACAAGAGGCTGCAGAATGTCATCCCTGTAGACCACACCAGTCAGGTTGCCTTGAACACAGTGCAGGGGTGCTCTGAAGGCCATGCCCATTCCTCCCCAAACCATGGTAACCATCATGGACCCATCACTAAATGGTTCACACTCCCTCACAGTGTCATCGTCATCACACTTACTTGATTTGCACACATTGTTTGGCAATTTGGGTGCACATGTTTGGCTGCCTCCTGTGGAATCGACCAGCTGTGATTTCCATGCAGACTAACATTCACTGTTGCAGCATAAAACAATGTGCATCCAAATGTATGGGGTTGGATGTTGTGTTCTTTCAAATTACACATGTCCGGGACCCGACTGTCAAAGTGCAGCTGGTCTTGTGGCAACCTTACTTCGCGCTAAACCAGAGAAGGAAACTTTGTCTCGTCTGAATGCTTTAACTCATATCAAATTCATGTTATCAAGGGAAGACTTCCTTTTAGGGGGAAACCCCACATTTTAATAGCTTTTCTGTTTGGGAAAATATGTTCCTGGTTAACCAAATGTACATTCATATTTTATCATAATTTCAAACCCACTAGCTTGCAAAATTAAAAATGCTGCAATGCTAGGCTGGTTCAATTTTCTGATGTAAACAGACAATAGTTCACTGACCACATTTTTGTCCAGCCAATGCCAGAACCAGTTGATAAGTCTTGCATCTGAAGACATACCTACCTCAGTGTTCTACAATAATCTTTAACTTTGTCGGCTGATTTGTTAGTATTCCGAACATTTATAAAATCATTTTGAATGTCCAAAATAGTCCTGAGTCATGTCCGTCTGAAGACTGTGCTGACTGGTGACAGAGGTATAACAGAGACAAAAAAAAACCAACAGAAAAAAATTATTTCTGCAGATTTTTTACCACTAGAAACATCTCAGAGAGGCAAAGAAAAACAAGGTTGTTTTGGCAAACGTGGACATCTCCCACCCATGATTTCTTTTGGCAGTATAGTAAGTCTAATGCCTACAGGCAACATCTCAATAACTAGTCATATCCTCAATTCCTCACTGAAGTACCAATTCTGAGGTTATGAAGCGAAATGCTCATTTGAAGCGCAGAGAGGGTGGGCATTGGTACTATCCATTCTCACACCGGGAAATTTCAGTTCAATTGCACATTGTTACCCAAGGCTGATTATTGAGAAAGTGATCGTTTTTTGAAAAGCAAAGATTTTAGATAGTGCATCATGTTCTAACAAAAGAAATGTCCATCCAGATGTTAACATTAAAACAAAATGGAATTCATACAAAAGAACTAAACACCCAGACCTTGGGATCAATACCAAAAGGAATCCAAATGTGAAAACTGCACACCCAGACTGTAGGATAAGAGAGGGTAAAATTATTATAGAAAATTTGAAGTTGAAATTCCTGTAGAAAAAGTTTCTTAGATCACATGTTAAAATGCTTAGCTGTTCCTACATAGCAACCATTCACCCAGACTTTGGGATTCAAATAAACAGGTATTCCTACCGAACAACTGTACAATGAGACTTATGCAGATCTGCTATTTCTTTTGCTTTGTAAACAGACTCAAGCAGTAAACTGGAGATATCTCATATTTTAATTTCGTGAAAATATCAGTCGGTGCACATTAACTGACTAACATTGACACATTTCTTTATGGTTTGGGGAGTAACTCTGCTATGCATGGCAGCTTATACAAGCTTCCAAGCAGTGGAGTTAAATGGGTATGGAATGAAAAAGATGTTTTCTATGTGTCAGTATCATGCCTTGTTCATGCCGTGCCTTGTTCAGTTCTAATATAAACTTTTTTTTCAGGGTTTAGGTTCATGTAATGGTTTTGTGGCAGCAATGTACATCTGTTACTTGGTGTCTCAGAAAGTGCTGAATCAAAACATGAGCAGCTATCAAATTTTGCGAAACACACTTAACGCTCTCAGTGAGTATAACCCTCTCTTGTTTCTTTTGTATGAATGAATTCATCAAAATTATCTCCCGATAACAACACAAATTAAGATTGGCAGATGGTGGAAAACATTGATACGCTGTGTGGGTATAGTTGTGCAGAGCTTAGCACTGGCTGGGTGCATATGAGTATCGTCTTTGATGCACAAACTGTAAATATAGTTCAGACCTTAACGTTCGGTGACTGTGTGTTGACATAACCTGTTCATACACTAACTGTAGAAGATACACCTGTAGGGTTAGTGTGCATGCGTGTGAACAGCCGTTGGGTGTATCTGACTGTAAACTGAAGGACTTCAATATTTTAAGATTAGCAGCAAATAAATAACAGTGTGATGAAATGCATCGATATGACGAAAACTAGTGTTTGTTCTGTATGACTGGGGAACAAGATGGGCAGATGTATCAGATTTTGCAGTGGACAGGTTCATACATTCAAGAACTTTAGATGAGAGTCATAACGAGACGATAATGGTACATACGTGGTGGAGAAACGTGAAGGAAGTAAACACAACAAGAGTATGCATGCTAATACTTTTGTATAGTTGGATAATTGACTTTCATTGAAAATATGCTAAAAAGCTAGATCGTACCTAGCTAGCTGTAGGGTTCTTTGGCACTTGCTAGCGAGTAGAAAACCCAGTGCTCGTCGGGTTTTGATGTACTATGTGGCAGGAAGATGAAAACTGGCGACGGTGGTGCTGGGTGTTCGATTTGACAATGGGAAGTTTTGTTTTTTTTTAATACAAATTTTTGCAATGGACAGTAATTTTTTTCAGTTTCACAGGGTTCCCTCCCGTGGTGTTCATGTGTGCATAATACACATATATGCTATATATAACGCCAAAATATGCAACCTAACGCAACCTAGTGGTAGCAGAGGTGAATGAAAATTAAACATTAAATTTGTAAAAACAGCATAGTTTTTATGACATTATATGTTGAAGCATATTTCTTAAATTTAGATACCCTCACATACTTCTCTGTCGGGTCAAGCTTACCCTAATCCTAAGGTGGGAGTACAGTACTTTATAAACAAAACTTGATTAAGAGCTTTGGTTTTCCTTAGAAAATCCCTTGGCCTTTTCACCTCTCTCTCACGCACATATACACATCTCAACACATGATAGATGTGAAAGTGGTTCTTAAACTGCAATCCTACTATAGCTCAGGACAGTGATCCTACTATAGCTCAGGACAGTGATCCTACTATAGCTCAGGACAGTGATCCTACTATAGCTCAGGACAGTGATCCTACTATAGCTCAGGACAGTGATTTCAATGAAATTTTTTAATGCAGGCGTCTGATTGTTCATCTTTCTCTACTTCCATGCATGCTCTTCTTTGTCTTTGTTTCACCTCCGAGACGGCTTTCAAAGCTGTTATGTCTGTATCATCAGGCAGATCTGAAATAATGATTTGTCTGATAATTTAATGACGCATCTCTGTCTTCTGGTTAGCCTTCTAAGAAAAACATTCTTAGTGTCACTGATATCTTTGCTAGCAGTTAGATTTCTAATGTGATTCGCGTCTTCGTAATGCAGGACAGTGCTTACAACAGTGGCACTGATTGGTAGGCTTGTGTTTAATGCCTCCAAGATCGTAACGACAAGGCCTGCCGTACATGCATAGTGGGGTGCTTCCGTTAGTAACTGCTGACCAAAGCTGCAGTCCATCAGTTGGTCGCGAGTCATGCCTGAACAGTGTGATGACTGATGAGCATGTACTGTCACTCCAGCTGGTGTAGCGCAGTTCATGTAGTCTTACGCCTGGACTAATGACTTACACCTAAGCTGTGCAACTGGCTGATGTTTACTGAGCTTTCACTTTGAAACATAGGTCTAACTTACCAGACCTGCTTATTGAGTTTTTACTTCAATACATAGGTCTAACATACCAGACCTATTTTCTAAGCTTTCACTTCAATACATAGTTCTAACGTACCAGACCTTCTCACCCCATTTTGTTTATGTTTGCAGGCTTGTCAGACTGGGAAAAGACGCCCATCACACTGTGCTCAGAAACAGGAATTGGAGGGCGCCCTTCTTTAGAGGAGTTTAAACAGAATTTTGATGTTGCATTTGTTGATGTAACAGGCTACATGAACATCTGTCTGGGCATGACCAGCTCTTTTTACAAAAGGGTAAGGAGAGCTCTCCACCTGTTTTATTTAAGGATTGGGCAATGATGTAACTGGACATTATGTACATTATTTTTTATCTCATGCTACTTATCTGTTATATTAGTTTATCAGTTCACTTTTTTGAAAAAATGAGCTGTACCCCTTCGTATGGCATGGGTGTATTGATTTCATCTGTTCTTTCTTAGCCCCAGTAACGCCCCATAGCAAGGGTGTCTTTGTTAGCCACTGATAAAAACAGCTCTTCGATAGTGGAACGTTCACCTTTTTCCCTGTCACTTTCCCTTTCGGTGAGCAGGAGTGTCATATCATAGTAGACTTTTGCTATTGAGAAAGCAGCTTATGTACAATAACTGTTGTGATAGATATAGAAAATTGGGAAAAAAAACCCAGGTTTCTTGTCACAATACTGTACCATGACACAGAATGCTAATTCTCAAGTTAGCGATCCCAAACAGCACCTTCCACACACATGTTTGTACACAAACCCTGGTAAGGCCCCCTCCACGCATGCGCACTCCAGGTTTTACTGTAATAGAGAAGGTCTCAACAGGGAGGTTTTACTGTAATAGAGGTCCCAACAGGGAGGTACTACTTTAATAGGGAGGTTTTACTGTAATAGAGAAGGTCTCAACAGGGAGGTACTACTTTAATAGGGAGGTTTTACTGTAATAGAGAAGGTCCAAACAGGGAGGTACTACTTTAATAGGGAGGTTTTACTATAATAGAGAAGGTCTCAACAGGGAGGTTTTACTGTAATAGAGAAGGTCCCAACAGGGAGGTACTACTTTAATAGGGACGTTTTAATTACTGTATTCCAAAACAGAGTATGTTTCCTCTATAATCTGATTTTGTGAGGTTTCAATAGAGTAAAATACTGCCGGGTCAAGGTTGTAGGTTAATAGGTCTGCATTTTCAGTTTCCAAAACCAAGTGTAGTCTAATAATTGGTTTTCACTCACATGATCCACCCTTGACAAAGAAAGAATGGCAGCCATTTTGATTCTCCACAACAAGCCAGCTAGCGATTCAGGTCTGTGCATTTAGCATGTTGTGATTCTCATCAACTGCTCGCTGACCAGAAATGACAATAAGAATGTCAAGAAAGAATCAAGACTAAAACAGAAGTTCACTTGGACTGACTTGCACCTGCCTCATGCTCTAACTTGAGACTCTGCCTAACCCAAACAGAAGAAAATTTTTTTCTTCAAAAGTAGGGATTTACCCGAAACCCTATTTACTTACTATTATCATCAGAAGAAAATGCATGTTTCTTTAGAACTTTATAATCATTTATGTGCCAGAATGTGAAGATGCTCTATTAAGAAACTGGAGATCAGTTTTGTAATAGTTAAAAAAAATTTGTGGTTTTATCCAAGTGTTATGAAGTTTGTAAACAGCATTGATAGATGTTAGTCCTGTAAAACAGCTGTTGTTCCAGCATTCGTTGGCAGTTATTGCTCCATTTTGAACCTAGTTTGTGATAGCCATTACACCTGTGCATAGGGTTTATGATTTGTTTTGGGTTTTTTTTTTTCAGGTGCGCCACGAAGCAGCAATTGCAGCCCAGTGTTTGAGCAGTAAGGTACCCAGTACTTTTGATCTTGTGTTGATGACTCCTGTCCCATTCGCAGAGAAGTTTGACTGCATCTTTCAGTAAGTTTTGTCACTAGGTGCATATCTGAGGGTACAAAAATAGGCAGACAATAACTCGTTGCTTTTATTTTACTTTTATCTTTTATGCATGCAGTGGCATGTGGCATGCTTGTCACATTAGTTTTTGTAACCCCCATCCCCTCTTCCCCCTGGCACCCATTTTTGTTTACAAGCGTGTTTTTGGACTCAGTAACACACTTTTTACAAATCTTTACAAGCATGTTTTTGGACCCAGTAACACACTTTTTACAAATTTTCACAAGCATGTTTTTAGACTCAGTAACACACTTTTTACAAATCTTCACAAGCATGTTTTTGGGCCCAGTCTAATAGAGTGAATTTAAGGTGCCACAGTCAAAATTGATATAATAAAAGATTTGAATATTTTGACACACGTAATATATAACATTCAGATCAGTGCCTGTTCAAAAAGGAATGTTTGCTTAATCTTTTTTCATGTCCATCCTCACCATTTTTCTTTTCAAGCACCATCCAGATGTCCCAAAACGCTAGTGTCTGGATCTTAGTTACGCATATTTCAAATGTGGCAAGCATGACATGTTGCACACCGTTGAAATTGGCATTCTTTCCCTAACATCACTTTATAAATGAAGTGCCTGGCCTATAGATCAAATCTTGTTTCCTGTCTGTCACCTTTCCAAGAAAAGGTAGCCTAGATGTCCTTATTCAAAAGTCCTGTATCATGTGCTTTGAAATAACACATTTTGATTGGGTTGAGCTCTTAGCAGCGATGACTTCCTGCCTTGTACAATATAGCTGAGTTGTCTAGCTATTATGGAGCAGTCTGGAATAAATTTGGTTTGAAAAATAAGATCCCCTTTATGATGGGGAAAGCAGTCTCAACCCCCTCAAATTCTCTACTACTGCTAGGGATGTTTCGTTAGGTTTGATTGGTAAGCTGTACTATGGTAGTCTGTTTTAATAAACTTGGTCTCGGTCATGCAGAAATTAACACATTTTCAGTTTTGTGAATGTCAGATAGGAAAACAAAACATACCAAAAACTCACCAAGCAGGTCACCAGAATTTGTTAAATACATGTTGAGTACATCCCCCAAAGCTGTTTCTAGTAGCTTCTGTAGTGGCATTGGGATGATAAGTTTGACTAAGATTTTACTTAGCAGAAGACCTAGAGCAAGATACAATCCCAATCAGTTCCCATCGTTAGCAATATTTCACAAGTTACAGGCATTTGAAAACTAAACATTTTTCAAAGTGGTGTTGTTAGCTGGGGCACTGACACATGAAAGCAAATATCTCAAGAAGGGTTAGTTCCACAGTAATGAAATTTTGCAGAGGTATTAACTGTTTGGACTCAGCTGGGCTTAGATCTATGCATGAATGTTGACCCTGCACAGATTTTGGCATGTTTCAAACAAGTAGTGATAGTAAACTACCACAGTGGAGTAATATCTAATATAAAGTTGAATATGTGTGTGTGTTATACACATCCACATGCCTGAACTAATCCACACCAAATTTGGCACGTGGGTTCCTTTTCACCTGCAGATGGTCATAGGGCATATTTTAACCCTGAACCTAAAAGTATATATAAATGAAAAAAATATGACGAGGGCCTTAAAGGGAGTCTCACCTATGCAAATCCAACATCTATTATAATACTATTAGTCGAAACGATTTCAATAGTTGTCCCAGCTGACTATAGCAGATTTACTGCTCAAAAGCACCGTACAGGCACCCCGAAGTGCGAAATGCCTGCTGCGCTTAAGAACGTCACTGTCGCTTTTCAGGGGTTTTCCAGGGTCATGACGTAGTAATGACAAGTCGTTCAAAGTGCATTGCATCTACAATAGACATGAAAAGTATTGTGCAGTTTTTGGTTGCAGTATCTTTTCTGGGCACAAGTCTTTCATTAGCAGACAGTTTTCCACCACCAAACAGTAATTATAGGAGACTGGATAAATTTTGTGAAGACAACTGGGAAAGATTTTGTGCAGCCATCCAAACAGGCGATCTGTGGACAACACTTTATGGAATATTCGTTCTTAGATCAATATACTCACATGCTGAAGAAACAAATAGGAGTGCAACTGCAACAACCTTACATTTTAAAACCTGATGCAGTTCCAACAATTTTCACACCAGGAGCAGCCACCAGTGAATCGTAAAGCAGCATTCGAGAGAAAATAAATAAGAAAAAAAAAGAGCAGTGATGGAGGTACCTTATCACACTATACCTTTGAGCTAAACAGAAATATTTACAGATGTATTTTATAACTAATTTTAAGTGCTCTTTATGTGATATCATGATTGCATTTTTCACTTAAAATCTTGAAGGGGGTCGGGAGATGGATGATTAGTTTAGTACTCAGGAATGAGTGTGGTTTTAAAACCAAATGAGTTGAAAAAGCCATGGGTAGCAACATAAGTATCACATGCTTACACACCCACACAACCATCGCATGATGCACCAATATGCATCATCATGCAGTAGCTCAGTTAATGTATTTTTTTAACTGTTTATGTGGACAAAACAGCGTAAGACAAAATTTGGTTTACTTTACAGGATATTCTAACAAGGAAAACTTTCATCACATTTAGACGGGGATCCGATTAATAAATATGCCACTGCATCTTGCTAGAGCTAGTGAGTACCCCTATTGTTCTAGTCTCAAAATCTTCATTGTACTTCTCAGAACTCACTAGTTCGTCTGTCATCATAAGCCATGCCATGTTCAACAGTGACACAGGCGTTGCCGTTACGAGATATATTTATTAACTTACTAGTCTGTGTTCTGTGGGCAATCAGCCCCTTTAATGGGCCAGTCTGCAGGCGATAGTGATGTTGAGTATGTTTTCTGAGGTTCGAACTGATATGGCTGCACTCTCTCCATTTCTTTGTTATTGCCTTTTATATGTCACTGCGGGAATCCCATGACCTCGGCATTTTCCGTCGCATAGCTCAGCAGTCTTCGGAAAAACCAACACACTGTCGATTACCATCTGTCACTAGTGGTGAGACTTCCTTGAACACGGGTCCCCTGGCTAGTACTTTATGTATTTGGACAGATCAGTTCTTAGACTTTTTAAAATTCTTAACAAATTATTATTGAGAAAGTTTAAATATCACTTCACATTTTGGTGTCATTACTGAATGCACTAAAAAAAAGTCTAATAAAGTTCAGGCATTGCTGCTTGCACACATTCATGGTCTTTGAACTGTATGTTATCTTCACTTTTTGACCTTAACATCCAAGATTTGGTATTTATCTGGACTTTTGGCCTTAATTATATTTAAAGCATCTTTTTCTACCAAACTTGATTTGACCATTTTCTCTTCCATCCGGCAGCCATTTTTGTGTTATGTAACTGTCCTGCTAAGCAGGTTGTTGGCAAAAACCATTGGAAAGCCAAATCTAAATTTTAAAAACAAGTGCAAAGGATATAACTGATGATAGAGTTTTCCAGTGATACCAGGATTATTTCCCTTTTAAATGCATCTGCAGGATTTTTGAAAACGTTTGAATCATGTGTTTAGTTGCACTGTCAGGGGTTGTCGTGACTATTAAAACATGTTTTGATATATCGCCAAAGAGTTATAGCATATATAAGCTATAAAATGATGTATTTGTGGATTGTCTGGGCATTTGTTTTGCTGTGATTAATATTTCAATTTTTTTCTGTAAATATGCTGTGACTAACACAGGGACATCCAGTATGAGAGCAGGCATCTCCAACACTTGAAGATACGCAACTACATCATTTGTAGACAACTGCCTCTTACTTTGTAAATTTCATATAGAAATGGTCTATGTTTATAAATTTCAAGTAGAACTAATTTTAAAATTTTAGTACTTTGATTAAAGTCAACATTTGTGATCCAACTACTCAAAAACAATACATTCTTTTTATTTTCATCACATTTTATGATTCCAAGATAAAGCAATCTTTAATATCCCCCAAATGAGAGTTTTTATATTTTTAGTGGTAGGCTCACCTTAAAATCTGCACAAGCATGTGTTTTGGGCCGAGTTTGCTTAGTCAATAAAATGGTCAGGCATTCCTCTTGAATCTTACCAAACTGATAAAATGTGTCTGTGTGCAGCATTTCCTATAGCAGAGACATTCTACATGCAATTGTGAAGAAGTGCCAGCTGTCTGATCATGTCCTTGACCTTGGGGGCCACTTGGTTCCAGTGGTGACTCGTGCTCTTGTGGCCCTTTTGGCCAGAGCTCTAGGAGACCGTACTGAGTTGGTGTGTTGCCAGCCTCAAGCACCACCAGAGGTCAGTGTCATGATCTTTGTTGCAATAGGGGAGTGTGGGGTGTAAATACAATGTTCTGCTTGCTACTGGTGCAGAGCAATATGGCTGAAAAGAAGCAGTGGCAATTAGTATTGAGTAGATACGTGGTTCTCAGAAACATGGGTCCCATTTTGAGTCACTCGCTCTAGACATGTATATATACACTAGTAAATGGAATACTTTTGCTGCAAATTGATATTGATACATTCGCCACTCCCCATCACTACAGACTTTCAAACGAAACTTAAAAACTTTTCTTTTCCGAAAGTACCTTGACTGACATCCCGATTGCCTGTCTGCATTAACTTACAACTTTCTCTGTTCATCGTCTTATGATACTTTTCCACCCATCTGTGACTGAAGGACGATCTGTTTCCCAACCTGTTGGTCAGTGGTGTGTTCATCTCTCCCTCTGTGTGTGTTCGTTTTTTGTGTCCTTTCAAATGAAGATGCACAGATTTTTTCATTCAAATTAATTATCACTAGTTTTAAAACATTATAGGTATATTTTAAGAAGCTTTGTCACTGTTCATACTATGACTGCTACATTATAATATGAAGCAATATTTTAAGAGAAAAGAAACGAGTGACTGCAGCTTGGGATAATAAAAATACAACAAAAGAAACTTAGCCAAGCAAGAGTTAGACAACATCTAACCCTAACTGATTTTTTCTTTTAATTATTAATTTTGTTTGTTTGCTGTGCACCTGGTAGCAAAGTGATGAAGAAGTTACCTTACAGTTTTTGTGGCCACACCCACCCAGTTTATTTTTGTGCTGTGAGCATTGCATTCTTGTCTTTGTCATTATCCTTCAAGATCGAAGAGGGTGTTTGCTATAATGCAGCCATGTTGTTATTTCAGTGGTCTGTGTGCAAAAACCAACCTGGGACTGACACAGATGGCACTTTGACTTTTGGTCTTCTGTTGAGAGAGGCCAAGGCCCTCAACATCATAGACAGGGGGCCCAAAGCAGATTCTGATGAGGTTAGCAGGTTTCATGATCACTGTAGCTACTGTAGAAAAATATACAAGAAAAACAGGTGACTGCCGCTTGGAGGAAAAACTTTTCTTAAATTTAAAACAAGGGAACTGGACCAAGCTAAGACATGACAAAGACAAAGACAATCTACATGTTTCGGGGCACTACCCCTTCATCAGGACGACACAAAAACGACGAAAAAATGACAACAACGAAAACAGAAGAAAAAGACTTAGCTTCAGTAGATGTGGCGCATGGGCTGGACAGCAGGAAAATGACTAAGGGACAGTGAGTAAGAAGGGTTAAAAAGAGGGGCAGCCAATCGCCAGGTGGGTAGGAAAGGGTAAGGAAGGGTGGGGGTGGAGAGGGGTCGGGGTGGAGAGAGAAGCGCGGGTAAGGGGGTGTCAGTGTGGGAGAGAAGGAGGTGAGAGAAAAGAAGGAAGAGAGAGGAGGAGGGGTAAGGAGGAAAAGAGAGAGGTGGAGGGTCAGTGTTTGAGGTTGAGACCAGTGGGTGCCATGGTACCAAAATGGGTAATGAAGTAGGATTCCATATTCTTACGGTCAATGGAATCGCCCTTCATTCTCCAGATACCACAGACCCTCATGTTGTCGGCTGTGTGTGGGGGTGTGCTGAAGTGACGTGCAACTGGTGTGTTTCTGCGGTGTTTAGTGTCAGCTAGATGTTCTGTGAAGCGGCGGGTGTTGAG
>SMGT01003804.1:18189-33806 GCA_004794575.1 Lanistes nyassanus
CGGGGGTTGGGGGGTTGGGGGGTGGCGGGTGGGGGGTGAGGGGGGGTGGGGTGGGAGATGGAGTGTGCGCTTGCTTCTTTCTCTATTTCTTTCAATCTCTTTTATTCCTTTCTTTATAACTTCATTGTTACCTTTCTTCATTCATTTATTGTTCTCCTCATGTCTTCCTGCTTTTATCCTTTTGTTTTTTCTTTTTCTTTTCTGCTCTAAGTTCTTCTTGTCTATTAGGCATTCTTTATATTTTATTTGTTCCCACGCCTTCTTTTCCTTCTCTCTATACTCTGTGATTTTCTCCTAAATGAATCTTCTCACTTTCTGCTACATTTCCCTTGTTATATCTCCGCTGTGTTTCTTTCACCGTCTGCATTCAAACGTTATTTCTGAAAGTCATTAAGGATTTGAGTTAAGTCTTTCCTTTACGAAAAACGCCAAATGCCCGTTCTACAAGAAGAAAGGAGAAGTATTCATTGACTTCTGAACTCTAGCGTTTTCATAATAAAATGTTCTGAAGATCACACAGCCGCTGGTTAATGCTCAACGGAAATCTGAAGCTAGTTGAAAGCCATGGAAAATTGCGAGTTGCGCTTTCCTGCTTCCGTTTCAATAATGATGCGCATGATCAGAATGCAATGGACGCCTTTATCAGGGCAAGTGAGATTAACCTGTCACCTACACTGAACGACCTTCCAGTCCTCGAGAGCCCTGTCCTTCCATCTTAGCCGCCGCGTCTTTTGCCCCCCTGGTTGGGTGAGACCATCGGATGCAAGCTGCTAATCTCGCTCTAATCCAGCGACTCTTGCTCCGTTTTGTACCGAGGCGCCGAAGCAAGCTCTCGCTGGCGTCTCCGTGGACTTGCCGGGTCACGTTCTCCGGGTCAACGCCGAGTACCACTGATCTCTTTTTATGCCGCGTCCGTTGCCACTGGCTGTAGGTGATCACAGCGGGGACAGAGTAGTGTCCCTTGGCAGTCTCCGAGTTTTGGCAACAAATTTGACCCTAATCCGAGGAGTCAGGGACATAGATGGCAAAGACACGACGAATATATGCTACGTGTGAAGCGTGCTTTTCTAGAACATGTATCCTTCGCTCCATTTTTGTTTCTTAACGCAGAGTCTTATTCTGCTTTTGAAAAAACCCCAACGATTTCCGCACTGGTTCTGATTATCTTATTCCAGACACTCTTTTCTCTTAAGAAAGAAAGAATTTAAAAGGACGTATTATGACCCGTGATTAGGACGTGATGCGATATCTGCGTACAGCATTATTTTTTTCGAATGAACGGCATTTTGACCTTTTCCGCTTTGGGCAGCGTCCTAATGTTGACCAGGCTTCACAAAACACACCATAAAACGCGAAACCTCCAAAGTGTTTTGTTACGCGACATCAAACACAACACGAGACAAAGGCCGCCTTTATAACTATAAATGAATTAAAAACAAATGGAAGTGGGTGGATGAATTAACGACATCACTTGTTTTATATCTTATAGAAGCGGCATGTTGATGGCATGTGCCCACTTCTTGTTTTGCTCGCCGAACTCAATTCTAAACTTCTCAAGGGTCATGAGTAGTTCGTCGGTAGAGTATGGGACTTGCGTGTCCGGACTGGGGGAACGATTCCAGATATGACCATTTTGTGGCATTGAAAGGTTGTGCAGACTCCATCTGTAGCTCCATGTGAAAGGACTGTGGGTTTAAAAAAAAACAACAAAAGCTGATTTTTACAATGAATACGATTCTTCAGCATTCCTTTTCTTTCAAAATAAACAATACAAAACAAAGAAGGTGCAAAAAAAAAGCCAAATCAAAAGTAAAGTTTATAAACAACCAATAAATTTTCAAATGAAATTATCTGAGTGAAATGTTCAATGATAATTTTTAATTTTTTAAAACTCCTTTTGATGTAATATGAGCATGCCTGTTTCTATGACACTTGTTTTTCCATTTTTAAAAATGTTGTTCGATGGTGCACACACACACACACAACACACACACACAAACGCGCGCTCGAGCACAGAGAGAGAGAGACGGAACGTAAAGTTCGGGCTCGTGGGGAGGGAGGGGGCGGAGTTCACGAGTGTCACGGCAAATTAAGTCGACGGTGGGTGGAAGCGCTAAAAGAGACATCACACGACAGCGGGGTGAAAGTGTTGACCTTTTTGATTGCCTGTTGCGTGATACCCTGCTTAACGTTTCCAGGCTCACTATACTAAACGTTTTGGGGTTCATAAACTGATCCCAGATACCACACAATCCTATTGACTAGATATCACTCAGTCCTGTCGACTACATACCACTCAGTCCTCCTGTCGACTACATACCACTCAGTCCTGTCGACTACATACCACTCAGTCCTGTCGACTACATACCACTCAGTCCTGTCGACTACATACCACTCAGTCCTGCCGATTACATGCCACTCAGTCCTGTCGACTACATACCATTTAAATCACGAATTGCCCTCTGCATGCGCGGGCTATACTTCTGCCACCGCAGAAACACGATTCTTAGCCAACAGTGGTGTTTGGACCCATCAGTACAACAGCGGGATTACTTCTTGTCTTTTGCTGTTCTCTGCTAAGACAAACGTCAAAGGCCTTTTCCAAATCCTACTTCCTAACCCGATGGCTTCCACGAGACCTGTCGGGTTTGGGTTTCCTGTCCGATTCTGCGCCTTTCGAGCTTCCACCTCAAGGACAGTGAGCTCTCCATTAGGCGGAGTGACGTTTTCATTACCAGCTGTAGCCACAAGAAAACCAGTTGAGTGAAATGTTGGTCAGGTTTTGGTTTGTCGAGAAGTTCGCTTGCACAGCTGACTTTAACTGACAGCACGATTGCACAGCTGCTGCATCTAGAACCCGTGTGCAGAAACGTGCATATACACTAAAGTGGAAACCTGCTTATGAGATGTTAAAAGCCGAACAAAATTAGAACTGCCTTGAAATGGCGTAATCGCACTTTGTCGAGCAGCGAGAAATATTCCAAGACAGTTAGTACATTTTTTTTGCTCCCTCCTCCCCGTCACGTTTGGTGTGGTTATAGATATATAACGTATTATATGTAGCTAACAGTTATAATATATCTTAGTTAGTGTATGGTATCGTTAAGAAAACAAACGCAGGACGATTTTCGCGTTCATTTTGTGTATCCTAACCCTTTATACCACTGTTCTTTGTTTTTCTTTTCTCCAGCCACTCCCATCTATTTCCTTCTATCCCTCCCTTGTCACATGTCACTCCTAGGATATCACCTGTCACTCTTAGCTTAGCCAGCTAGCTCCTCCCCTTTTCTTCACGCTTAGATAGTTGAGTGATACGCCATTGGTCATGACAGCTGCCCTGCTCCACCTAGTCTGACCAGAACCGGTTTAATCAAGGTTAATGAGTCAGAACGACTACTACTTAAGGAGGTAAAAACGCGATTAGACATACACACACACAGAGACAGGACATGGAGATAGAGTTAATGTAGGGAGACCTAGTGAAAGCGGACACGTGTAGACCCACGGACCTCGACCCCTCGCCATATTAGCCAAAGACGTGAAAAGAGCAAAGGACTCCAGCATCTCACGCAGGTACCCGGGGTGTATTCTGCCGACTACTAGACAAAGTAGTAAGTGTCTGTTGTTGTGCCTTGTAGGACTGCTCTTGCCATAGATTATCTTAGAGTCTGGGACTCGTGTTGATTTAAGATAGGTGGTTTCATCCTGCCGGAGACAGGATACGTCCTAAGCTAGTGGCCGGGCAATAAAGCCAAAAGATGAGGCATAGAGTGAAGTGTGGATCGAGGCCGTGTTGTAGCTTCATTGTTGGTCGTGGAGTAGCTTTGGTATTGTGTATCGCAGAAATAATTGTTTCAGTAGTGACGAGAGTAGGAGCTCTGTTGTCGGTCACTTACTGTATGTGTGTATAGAGCGGGATCATAGGCCGTTTGCAATTTGATTTCCCCTCTGGAGTTTGATTATCTTCTTTGTCTGATACCACGTGGTATGACGTAATCAGGCAGCGTCTTACCCTAGACACGAGCAAGGCGATTCTTTGTAAATAATCTGTAGATATATTTGATGTTGTCGAGTCAGTTAGTGTTTGAAATATATGTTGAATAACCGTTCGCTACAGTTGTGTGTTTTACGAGGGTGGGGGCTCTTGAGCAAGAAGTGTTTTGCCTGTGTGAGACTGAGCGAACGTGTCAGAGTATGAGAATCTTTTCCCTCGGTAGATTTCTCTAGTTATTCGCATTATTTCATAGCGTCGTCACCCTCTGGTGTAGAAACCATTGACCTGTTGCAGTAAAGGTTTTGGTGACGATTGCTCAATTAAATCTACATTTTACGAGATCACCATAGAAGTTTGTCCAGTAATTTTGAGAAGTCGAGTCCAGTAAGTTAAGGTACGGCCCGCCACGTCACATCCCTCACAAACTACAATTTGTAAATCTGTAATAGCTGGCTGACTTCTCGAGTAAACTGTAACTTTTAACTCTGTAACTCTAGGCTGTCTGTGCGAGACAAAGCGCGTGATGTCATGTGGCTTCCTCTCTGGTGAAATCACGGAATGGCGTGTAGAGCAGATTGAGAGTTAGGAGCTAATGGGTTCTGCGAGCGAAGCTCATATCAATTTTATGTGTGTGTGTGTGTGTGGAGGACTTTTAGCTCCTACACCAAGCATGAACTCCTGCACTATTAAGCTGACTCCCCAAGGATCTTGCTGTCAAACCCACGTCCCCAAACCACGAAGTAGGACCGGGTCTTCATTTCCTGTTCTGCAAACTCTAGAATCGGAAATTTCTTTTTGAGAAAAAACGTACAGCGATATGCTGAAGCCGAGGACAATGGGCACATTAATTTTTTAATTCCCCTGTAGAAGTCAAAAATCAGATTCGATGCACAAGAAATGAAGGAGGTATGAATAAGAAGACAAAAAGAAAGGTTGGGAAACAATGGAAGACATAAAGGCAGCAGCGAACGTCCACGCACACATTCACACACACATTCACACACACATTCACACACACATATATATATATACAAGCGTGCACGCCCACGCTAGCACGAACGCGTACAGAGACTGGAGGAGAGAGAGGGATGACAGACAGACAGACAGACAGACAGACAGACAGACAGACAGACAGACAGACAGACAGACAGACAGACGCACAGAGACAGAGGTAGAGGATGTTTCCGGCGTGCCTACTTCCAAATGGTGTGCCAAAAACACCCGACGAATTTGTCTCCATAATTTTAACGAATATCTTCTTGTTGTCTGTTACAGGCCTGTATGGCAGCCAGTACGATGACGATGCAGACTACTTCAATGAAGACAAAAGGTTCGACAACTTTTATTGCTCTGATGCTGTTACACGAGATATTGATCAGTTTTTTCTTTTTTCTTTTACGTTTTACAGCATGTCAGTGTGATTTTTGTGGGGTTGGTGATGGGTGTGTGTGTGTGTGTGGAAAATCTGCTTTAAAGTGATAATGTTGGAGACACAACTGGAGTTACCTTAAAAGTGATAAGAGTAGATAACAGCAAATGAAGAACAAATATCGTTCTTCTGTTTTTGTAACCGATGAGCCTCTCTGGTTGTGAATATTCGTGGTCTTTCTTTCGGTTGGTTAACTCGTTTCTTCTGCATTTGTTCTATATTGAAGTGTGATTACTGTTTTTTCTGTAGAAGATAGCTCCTTAGAACACCACCACATACTGAAATAAAAACACAGCGCACGCACGCACATACGCAAGCGCGCCGGCCGGCACATACTTTCTCTCTCCTCTCTCTCTCACGCTCGCGCGCACGCGCGCGCACACACACACGCGTACTACCACTGTGCTAAGAGGAAACTGTAAGAACGTCCCAGCTGACCCTACTGTACGCCTTCCGCTTTGGACCGGAACAGGAAGGGTGCTGTGATCGGAGGACGCTGCTACTTCGTGCAAGCGGTGATACTTTTGTCTCGCATATCAATACGAGGTAGGGCAAAATTATCACCGATTACCCGAGGTATCGACAAACGTCGCTTCAAGGGAAAACTTGAAAGAAATGGCTGACAACTTTTGTTCCCAGCACGCCATTTCCATCGAAGAAACTAGCTGGCATTCTTCTCATTGTTTGTGACGCAATCATCTCTACTCGGATCTCTGTCATTAGCTGCCGTTTGATTGGTTTCTCGGCATTTGCACCCTGCTGACAGAACAATCCAGAATCTGTGTGTTGCAGTTGGCCTCTGAAACAGATCATACAGTCTGGAGATGGGCGACTGAGTCTAGTTCATGTATTTTCTACTGGTCATATTAACCAGATAATTGATTTACAACAAAACAGTTGATTACATCAAGTGTTGATCAGCGGAGGGGCATCAAATAAACTGATACCACTGAATTAAAGACTGCATTTTCCCTGCCATCCAAACTATAGGTTCTAATGATTTCTGACATCATCATGAAGAACTCTGCGTGTGGACAGATCACAAAGCAGCTGGTTCTGATTAGCAGTGCCTAACAACGCTTAATCGTACATCAGCATGCCGTGTACGTGAATAGGAGCAGACAAAAATGCTGAAGTGTCTTATCATAAAAAAAGAAAAGCCCTTATGATTTTGCCAGGAAAACACATAACGCAAGCAAACGAGGAAACCAAAGCGGAGACGAAATAGAACGTAACTCGAGTAAAGAACCCCAATTCGAATCACGAGACTCCAAGAAACGAGTGCACAGCTTTACCAAGAACCCAGAACATATCTCGAGGAAAAAAAAACAGAAAAAGAATTAAAGAGCGACGTAAGTTAGAGAGAAACAGACGAGAGATACAGAGAGTCAAGAACAGAGAAAGATCGGAGAAGAGAGAGAGAGAAAGCGGAAGGGAGAAAAGAAGTGACTCGGAAAAGAAAGGACCAACTCCAGCAGGATGAAACTTGAGAAAAGACCTTACGTTGAGCGAATATAAAAATATATCGTCCCTTAACGGACAAGAAGGATGCAACTGGTTGGTGGATATGCTGTGTCAGGAAAAATCCATGATTGATAATAAGAAAAATGCCAAACGAATTGAAAACGGACACTTGCAGGACATTGGAAGGACTGATAAAAATTAGACAGGGAAGTACTTACGCATATATGAAGGATGAGTAAGACATATAGCAGATGAGTTTAACAAACAGAAAATAAATACTTAGTTCTGCGGGAGAAGAGACGGTTGGATGAGAGCTGTTACAGTCACAGACGCGAACGGACATCGCACTAGCAACAATCTGGCACAGACAACGAAAGTGGAGTTTTCGGGACGTAATGATTACTGTCGGAAACGAAAAACAAGCGCTCTTTTTGCCCCTTTGATGGCGGCAGCGGGTCTTTAGAAGTCAGTGAACTCACTAAGATGGAGCCAGTGATACTGCTCGGCGTCTGGGTCTGGTTTCTCGCCTGAGGTTGTCAACGCTTTTGTTGTGCCGCCATTTGAAAATCTCCTTTCACCCTCCTCCGCAACGCCAGTTTTTTTTTTTCGTGTGTCAGTGGATCGTGCAAAAATTATTAATATCATTTTCGTCGTCATCATCATCATCCCATCAGCATTATCTATTATCTATCTTCTATCATCCACGGAGTCCCCGTCGCCTAGTCCTCAAGACACAGATTTTTCTAGCTTCGAGCCCAGCTGCTGTCTGTGGTTCTGTCCTGTTCTGTTTCTTCATTACTTAAATGTTCTAGCACACCGTCCGTGTATCTCACGCTTTCTGACACACTGTATCTCTGCCTCCATTCCAACACCCGTGTTGTTTTTGTCTTCTCTTATTCATGTGACATGGCAAGGTTTTCTCACGACACATTACCTTATTTTGCATAAAAGCTCCGTCCTGACGAGTCATTGCGTTGCCATGGTTTCAGGAGGAGTGCGTCTAACACTAAGGACCTGTGCATACCCTGGAGAAACCCCTGCCCGTCAGACAGCACCTTGTCCAAGAAATATTCCTTCCTGCGTTGCTGCGGAAACCTCTCCTGCATCTGCACCTTGTGGGGAAACAACTGCAAGTGCGAGTCTCGGCTTGGAAGGTAGTGACCTCCCCTACCCAGGTTGGCCAAGACAGGTCGTCGACGGGTCAAGGTCACCAACTTTTCTGACCCTTTAAAGCATTGAAGCTGCAGACGTTTGCTTGTTAAAAAGAAAAATCAAACAAAGCGAAAACAGCCAGAAATCTGTTGACTTTTTAAAAATTTAATTTACATGGTGTGATGTGTCAGTGTGTGGGGAAGGGTAAGAACAGCCTTCAAAGCTGATTCAGGAGTTATCAGTCAATAGGCTTAAGAAAAGACGCCTGAGCAAACACCATTAGGGGAGCTTTTCATGTACATCATCCGTCGGCACAGGAAATGAAATCAGCAAATGTATAAAAGCAAAACTTCGGTTACATTCCACTGTCTGTGGACCACATAGCAAGAGGAATAGAAAGGAGATTAGAGAACAGCAAGCTAGTGCTTTCCGCTTGCTCCGAGTTCTGTCATTAACGTAAAGCGATAGCAACACTCTGTAAGATCCCATTACACGAAAGATGTTGTTCTGACAAACTTGTTTTTCTAAGTCTCAAGATGTAAAAGGATTAGTTACGGAACTCAAGGATCCATGGAGATTTAGAAAAACTATGATAAATGTGATGAGTTCTAGTCGAATAAATTATTTCAGCTTTGTGTTGGTAAAAAGAGTTCTTGTTTCTTTACGAAGAGGGTGAATGGATTTGTCAATAAAAGCATTCTGATAATGCCTATGGTGATGACAACGACGATTAATACGAAAAGGACAATGACCATCAAAACGACAGGAGTTATCAGTCGTACAATGAAAAGAGAGACATAAACATGTCTAGATTAAAAACTAAACTCCAATTAGGCAGTACAAAATGGCCTCGCTGTGACACAGTGTCAAGCGTGAATTATATTTCCCTTTTCCCCACATTCCTTCCCCCCCCTCTCTCTCTCTCTCTGTGTTTTCGAAGCAGATTAATGGGATGTTCTTAAATCAAATCCGTTTGCTTGCCCTATTCTCTAGCTAAAGTACAAATCATCACAGAAGCTAACTAGCGTGTGTGTTTACCTGAGTGCGTTCGTTCGTGCGTTCGTTCGTCCATGCGTGCGTGCGAGTGAGCAAGCGTGGTTGCTTGCTTGCCTGCCTGCATGTGCACGACAGTGTGAATAGAGACATGCAAACAATACCGCTAAAGATCAAAGCTCCATCACAACACCGTGACTTCAAGAACTCGACAGCTGATTCAGAATACAAAGACACGTCGGCTGGTGGCTGAAACTTTTACACTGTGGCTCGACATCGCCTTGTGGCTGGAGGCGGTGGCAGTGGGGGAGGGGGTTGTGCTTTTAACAAACTGCGCCTCGACTGAGGGACACACTGCCACGCCCACCATCATCAGTACGATACAGTACACTGTAGACTACGGTATTTGTATTTGTTGTTCGAACAGTACAGCAGTATATTTCTCAGAATAAGACAGTTAACAATGCGTGTTTCTGACGGTGCAGGAAAACAACACGGACTGTGTCAGTTAGCACTGGTTGACTGCTTTAACAACCCACTGCTGCGCTGAACAATTTTCAGTCGAAGGGTTTGGGGATTATTGCTGTTTAATCAGAACCTCTTTCCCCGCTGTTCAGTTGGTGCAGCCAATACTAAACTGACTCAACTGCTCTCTGAGACAAGAGAAATCCCACGTGCTGGTCGAGTTTGAAAAGAGCAAAGACACGCATACATGGCGAAGATAAAATCTACTGTAAGGCTTTTCTGGGAGGCAGAGAGGCTTTGTTTCTAGGCGTATGTTTGTATATCACGACCGCTCCGTTTGGATCCGTCTTCACTTGTTCCAAAGACGACTGTAGTGTGGGCAAAGAGAAGAGAGACCATACATCTATCAGCAGGCGAGCCCAGTGTCTTCAAGCTTCAGCAGTTCGCATGGGTCAGAACAGGGTCAGAGCACAACCTGCTCACGAACAAGTCTTCAGTCTGTCCAATCAAGGATCTCGTTTGATGGCGGCCGGCACTCGAAAAGGAACGATGGCCACGAAAGCAGAAACATTCATGGGTAAACACTGCAATTTCTCATTTAAAAACGGTCAAAATTATTAAAAGCCAACGTTTATTCAAGCAACCACCATCAGTATAAGCATACACACATCGTCTCTCATTAATTTCTTTTTCTCTCTGCACGTCTGTCAAAATGTCGAAAGAATGCGAAGATCAAAACATACATAGGTTATAGTCACACCACCACCACCACCACCACCACCACCACAACAACAACAACACAACCACCATCAGTACCATACGAAGATTATTTCACCTCCTTTCTCGTTTCTTGGGTTAGTAGAAGACTCCCAATAAGCAGTTGTTGCTGTGCCTTTCCATAGCCACGACCCTGTTCCCAAAACTGCGAGGCCTCCAAACAAACTGGATTTCTTTTGAAAACTTCTCCTGCGAGCTCTGTGACTGGCCACCCCAGATTCCATGAACGGCATCAACAAGTGTTCAGCTTCCAAAGTTGCAGAGGTTGGCTGCATTTGGTAACATTCAACCACCGACACAAAGCCTAGTTTCACTTTATACCTGTCAAAACTACAGTTAGAGTAGATTTACTAAAAATCTACAAATACTAGGGGTATTAAAGGGATTAAGTGAAAAACAAAACCGATGGGCAATGTCAGAACAATTTTATAGATTTCTTTATCTGCTCCGCCCTCCCTCCTTCCCTCGCCCCTACCCCCCCCCACTCCCCACGAAAAAAAACCCCCGTCCAGCTGCTTTATTCATGCGGGCGCATATTTGCGACTGCGCATTCAGAAGAATGATCGTAAATGTACGCAAATGATCCCCCGGAAAAACCCAAACAGACGAAGCAATAAATCCAAAATAATAAAAATAGACTACAAGCTATTCAACGATAAAAACGATTTTTCCCAGCAAACTGCGTTGCTCCTAAGCAAACCAGCTGAGCACTCTAGCTAGCAGATATCGCATTCACACTTCCTGAATGTACCCGTCAAATATAAACACGAAATTTTATAGTATAGTACAATTTTTCTACCATCTTTAAATCAGCTTGGCAGCAAACTTGCGTCAACTTTTCATAGTTTAATAATTTTGTTCTAATTCAGTGATTTCTCTTAAACTCTTAATGGTTGACGAACGTTATAATAAGTCCCTTTGTACCAGCATATATGTACGCATTATCATCTCTTTCTTTCCTCCCTTTCTCTCTTGCTGTCCACAAATTACTCCCTTCCTTTTCTTTTGCTTTAAGAATCTGCAAGTAGATTGAGAAAAACAAATGTTTACCATACTTTACTCCAATACTTGCATATAATATTACTTTGCAAATGAAAACAGATCCTATTCCATCCTTCACATGGCATCGTCTGACAGCTAGCTCAAACTAGCTTTGACTCACACGGTATCGTCTGACAACTAGCTCAAACTAGCTTTGACTCACACGGTATCGTCTGACAACTAGCTCAAACTAGCTTGGACTTCAGCTGTCGCTTGGTTTTTACCGAAGGATCAGTCTTATGATCAGAACGTGCACGTCTGCAAACAACGCTAATAAGTTTTCAAAACGTTTAGATTTCCTAGTCATTTTACATTGATAAATGCACGAAATAAACTTTGAAGTCATTTTAGATGCTAATTGTAGAGACAATAAGTTATTTTAGGTTGATAAATATAAATATTATGAAGAAATTTTCATGTAGGTTCAGATGTTGGGTTTTTTAAGGCATAGAGATGCTCAGTAAGTGCAGACTTTTAGATACGCAGATACTCCAAGCCGCGTGGAGTTCTCAGTAACGTATGGCTTGTGAAGCTGCATCACAAGGAAGACCTGCTGCAATGTGAAGTTGTTTGATGCTGGTATCGACAAAACAACAAAGTATTTTAAATCCAGTGGGCTGAGTGACTCAGACGAACATACTTTGTATCAACCTTATCAGAAAAATCCACTATGGGCATTAGCTGACAGCCATGACACAAGCTTTGAGAACTTTAGCATCTCTGGCGGGCTGCCCGGTTGGTTGGTTGGTGGGTGGGTGGGTGGGTGGGTGGGTTGGTTGGTGTAGAAACTAGATTTTCCCACTGTTTTCAAAGTTAGATCGAGGAGTCTGGAGGAACAAAGCAGGTGTGATGGCTACACGGAAGTTCCATCCCGTCCTACGTGAGACTAGACTAACGACAGCTCATTCTGGCTACCATCTGTCCGACTCATTTTAGATGGTAGCGACTTTAGAAACAAACAGTCTGATAACTTTTTTTTTTGGGGGGGGGAAGGGCTCAAATTCCCGACATCAAATTTGTTCATCTGGATCAGAAGGACGCAGGATTCAAGGGGAAGGGCCGAGAGGGCCAGACACAAATCAACGTCACCAAGACGCTGGCTGCTGTGTGTCTTCATGCGTCCGAGAAAAAGAAACAAACGTTCTCTACACGTTTCCGTGCGAAAGTGCGTGAATAATTGCGTTAGGCTGCGTGAGTGCGTGCGCTCGATTGTGTGTGTTGCGTTTGAGAATATGAGCATGTCTTCCTCACAAGCACCCACCTACAGATTTGTTCATGACGAAAAAATCCCACGGAAAATGGCTTATCAGCAAAACTAAGAAACGTGAGAGATCGTCTTGATCGCCTGACAGAGAGGCTGGTGCTGATAGCAGAAGAAAGTAAATAGAAACAGAAGTAGAGAGTGATCCAGTACACTCACTGATCACAATGAGGCTCGTATCTTCCAGTCTGTCCCACGTTACTGACTTCATAAACAAGAGAACGTGCTCTAGCATTTCGTTTGCAATGGATGTCACAATGAATACATTTTCAGTTATAGGAAAGACATGATCTTCATTTACTTTCTGCTTGCGTACAGCAGAAGAACAAGGGTTTGTTTTTGTTTTTTACCTGACCTCCCGGCTATATGTTTATTTTGTTAGCAGGAGCAAGAACAGAGGGCTTCCACCCGCCCAGAAATGCGGCCATATTGCATTGTAACTTACAGGGATCAACTGAAGGGCTACTGCCAGTCCACACGCGTTACGCAGAAGATTTCAGCTTTTCACAGCAGGACCTTGCCTGAGACAAGGCGCTCGTAGTTCGCGTGACTTGTGAGGGAATCTCGAGAATTCTTGGGCGTGTTTTCGCATCTGAGAGTCCTCCTTCCTGTGTGAATTGCAATTAACTTTTCCGGGGCTCGTGCAGATAGCCGATTTTGGAATTCTTTGTGAGGTTAGGTGTTTCGATCTTGGCAGATATATGACACAAGATGGCGGCACCCTTGGGACGGTGCTCGTAATGAAGCTCTGACAAGCACCGCCTTCTTCCATCAGCCTCATCTGTCTTTCACGTGCGAGAGTAAAAGCGCGCGCACACACGTATAACACACACGCATGCAAACACGCACGCACACACCCACGTTGTCCCCCTCCCCTACGAACTCTCTCACCTCCACGCGCCTCGGCAAATACGTTGTTATTGATATTCCTGTGGACTAATACGCTGTTACTGAAATGATCGCCCTTCATTTTGTTCTGCCGAAAATAGCAAATGGTCGATGCTTTTTCTTTCTTTCTCTCTTTCTTCCTTTCTTTCTCTCCTACATTTTTTTTTACCCTCCTCTGAGATACAAGCCTGAGCAGTAAAATAAAATGACTTTAAAGAAAGTATTGAACAGGAGTTTGAAAATGAACCAGACTTGGACCAAGGACATACATGTCGCTATGACCAACAATTTCTCTGACAAACGAAAATCCATTTCCGTAAAACAAGACCCTGAAAGTAGACGTCCCAGAAGGAATTAGCCCACGAGATGCCTGACGTCACTGTATGATTGCGCAAAGCTCGTGCGGCAAGCACATCACCGTGAAGGGGGCTCGAGACATCAACAGGAACCGCGAAAACAAATGAATCAAACCAACGTTTTGCTCGACCGCTGCAAGCACACAAATACTGATTCCGAGATTCCGAGCATGCAGAGCGATATCAGCCGCTGCTTCAACATTGACGGCGCACCGTCGCTCGATGCCATGCATGCTGGGATAGTTTTGCACACACACACACCCCTCCCCCGCTTCGCTGCTTTTGTTCGTGGGCGTCTCGTGGAGGGGGAGGGTAATATAGTACATAACTTGCACTTTAAACAAACTTTTTTAAATTATTCCTCCGCAGCCTTTGCACGTGATAGCTTCAGCGTACCTCCTCCACAGGACCACGAGCGTGTGGGAGTGGAAGCGAACTTCCGTCAACTTGATCGAGTTCTTTAAGCTTCCTTGAGTTCTTTTATCAGGTTAGAGGTCACTGGAAAAACATTTTCAGGACATTAACGTCTGTCGGAGTCAAACACGTGACGTGTAGAAGGGGGTCTACAGCCTTCCTAGCATGCAATTTCTCTACTCGCTGACCATTTGACAGACGGTAATTGATGTGTAGAAGAAAGGAAAGCAGGAGGGGGTATACACTGTTGCTTCACGGATAAAATCAAAACGATGCTGTGGAGCTTGCAGAGGACATCTCCATGTACTTTAGCATCGCTTGATCTCAGCCGCTTACAGGATGTTGAGGCGCTGTGAGGGGTGTTGTACGGCATCGCTTGATCTCAGCCGCTTACAGGATGTTGAGGCGCTGTGAGGGGTGTTGTATGGCCCCTATCATTTGCGAGAGCGGCTAATCATTTCCTTCTGCTGCGTCCACCCTTGCAGCGGCTCGACGCCCAGTAAGCTGCTGTCCACGCTACTGGTCTTCGCTTCACAAGATAGTTTTCTACCCAAAATGACATTTACCGTCCACTGAAACAGGTTTAAGAGGAAGAGACACGGAAGGTAGGTCAGCAGCACACACACACGCGCGCGCATGCATGCACTCACTCTTTCACGTACACATTCACACGCTCAGTAACCCACAAACATATATAGATAGTGCGAGATGTGAGAGACAATAAAGAGACTATGACTCACCATCTTGTGCGTTCGCCAGTTCGCATCCCCTCGAACAAACGTCAGTGCGGACTCCCTGCTCTACAACTTAATGCCAACGATCGCATAGATCTTACCCTCTCCGATCCCTAAGACCCCTTCGGTGTTTAACGGTTAAGGCGTTCACTTCTTATTTGGGAGGTCGGTGGTTCGCTCCCCGGCCAAGTCATTCCTAAAACATAAAACCTGGCAAGCTAGTACCTGCCCTGGCACTATAGGGAACAGTACTAGGACTTGTTGGCCCGGTGTCAGTATAATGTGATTGAGTGGGACGGAAGCCTGCGTTGCAACAACAGTCCCACGTGTGGCATCACGTTTACTTGTCTCAAGCAACAAGTAAACCAAAAAAAAAAAATCATTACTCTCCCACGCACGCAGTTGTTGGCGAAGGACCTTGAATCGTAGTTTCCCAATGTTTATCTACGGGGTCGCTTTTATCGGATCTACGTCGGGCTGGTCAGGGGACGATCTCGGCGACTGCCCGTAGGCTTAGGTCCGTCTGCGTTTGCTTATCTGTCAATCGTCGTTTCGGGGTCATAGCGTCTGTTACTACCCAGCGGTTGGGCAGTCGTTCACGTTGAAACTACTGCGTAACCTTTAACGCTGTCGTTGTTGGGCCATCAGA
>SMGT01003805.1:0-12134 GCA_004794575.1 Lanistes nyassanus
TCCTCCCTTCTCAAGAGCTCCCATTCTGGGTACTCTCCCTTTAGTAACAACATTACACCATCTTCACTGGCTTATCTTTGAGTTTGGTGACAGGCCTATTAGCTCTTCTGATTCTAAGGAAATTTCGAGTGACCTTCCTTCCGCCTAACGGATATTTATGGAGGGGTTTGTTGTTGTTAACTGATCAACACAGACTTTGATTCAGATCAAACATTAAACATTACTGTATAATTTTTTTAAAGCTTTTAAAGCATATACTCGAAACTGAGTCAGCATATTGTGGCAGCCAATTCCCCCACAGGATAGCTATAGTGCTCTAGGAGTACACTCACTATAGTGTTAATATAGATCTGTATCCGCCATTTTTGTATTATTAATTCCCTAGCTCCCATTTTAGGGCACACAACTCGGAGCATTCGTACCTTTTTCGTGAAAGATTCGCGACAACTAGGCCCTCTATAAATGACAGATGCAGACGCAGTAAACGCACTATTCCAACAGCTCAGTGTTTCCAACATTAGGATACCTAACCGCCACAAGGGTAACACGGGTTCCACTCCTGGAAGTTCTTTCGGAATTTTGTTGTAGCTCTATAAAGCTGTGCGTTGAAGTCTGCACTGAGTGTTTGAGAAAGACTAATCAGATTCCTGCTAGGGTAACAGTAAGAACTAACAGGTATAGGTTCAATGAAATTTCCAGCCCAGGGCTGGGGTGCATATGAGTTTGTAGCTGGTGAGTAAAGGTGTACTTATAATGCGCTAGGTGACGACCAGACATGCTTGCGAGACCCGACCTGATGTGTCAAAATTGCTATATTTGCTTGTATTGAAGTTTTCACTGCGGATTTTAAACCGTACAAAGCCTTTACAGCAGTCAACCAGATCTTTAAAACGCTGCAATAAATTTGTCCCCAGGACTGAACTGAACATATAACAACTATCAAAAATTGATGTATGAGGTAAAATATAACTCTAGCTTTCCAGCCTTTCACGTAACGTTTTCAACCTTTAGGATTCCTGTGCTTAGTATAACATAAAATGCGACTGGGCTATTTTCAGAACGATGCTTAGAAACATTTCAGTCGACGGAATTATAAAAAAACCAAAGTGCGCAAAAACATCTTCCTGATTACTCTCTTTTTCCCTCTCTTTTTTAAACCTCCTCTCGCTTTTTCGCGCCTTCCCTCTCTCTCTCTCTCTCAAGCACGCACGGACGCACGCGCGCGCGCGCACAGTACATGTCGATCCTTTCTTCTTCACCTCTTCTCTCTCCCTCATGTCATTTCGCAGTTCCTTTCGATGCTCTAGGTGCTGTCCATTAATGAGATTGGATTTGTTACGTAATAGGGGGAAAGAAAGGTCATATCGACTACAGCACAAGATTTTTATTTCAGTCTGTTTCTGTTTTCTGTCATCATAATCACTAAATGTATTTTATTTCAATTTGTCTTTTTGCTGCAGGTAATATATTTATTCTTGTGCGGAAAGGGCATCTGCTTGTAAAAATCCTCCGTCTTTAAGCTACACGTTAAATTAAGGTGCTATGATTTTATGAACCTATTGAAATGCATTATTTATTACCCAGCCAGTACGCTGTGTTGCCTTAATAACGCTGGCAAACGTAAGGCCATCAGCGGCCAGCACTGGACCTACATGTACAAGTGCTAACTGGGTATAAATGACCTGAAGGAGCAAACAAATCCCGGCGTTTATTTAGATCAAAAGTACTAAACATAGTCGTAACTAGCTACGACCTGGGATTTTCTTGAGGGGTGAGTTTACACAAACTTCGGTAAAACAGGGCTGCGTGTCAGCTCAGCGATCACGTGATCAGGTGCCTTATAAAAGGACAGCGAAATCACCGCAAAGCGGAAGCACTTTCCTTCCCAAATCTACAGCAACAGCAACAACTTCAACAGGGGAACGTGCCATGTGTTACGGGACACAATGGCCCTGCGGAGGGCGATCGTTATAAGTCTGTCCCGGTTCATGCTAAAGGCAGACTCGACCCTCCAGCAAAAACTCGGCGGTTATAGACCCTCCCAGCACGTGCCATGTTCTGGATCGTGCCCTTAGTCCAGTCCACAGCTCAGTGTGCCTTGCGTCACTCCTCATCGATCGGTGGCCGGAATCTGGATCAAACCTGTTTGTAAAAGAAACCCAGTTTGATGGGGGTGTGAAATCGTTTACATCCCGGCATGGGGAGCAGTTTATTACCTGTTCTTCCAATATTTTTAAGTCCTGGGGTAGGATTTCAAAAGGGAGTTCACAAGACATTTTTCTGTTTAGAAGTTATGACGAAACATTCTGATTATGCTTCAAATGCATGCTTTGTCCCAATGGCTGTATTAGAGTGCTCGCCATTTTCAGACCATTTCCATGCCGATTCGTGAGAGGACTGCAATTAGTTCAAGCCGTAGAACACTATAGCGTCTAGCAATTAAACTCTAAACGTTTCTGAATTCCAGTCTTTCGCAAATATCAACGAAATCGTGAATCTAGTTACTGTATTACTATACCTAGTTTGTATATAAACAGACGTGTTGCAATATAATTGCCACGCACCACATTGCGGAATATAGGATCAAATACGACTTCTTGAGGTCTTCACCACGCTTATGCTAATGTCAAGTAAGTTATGCAGCGTGTGTTAAGACGGGCGGGGTTCAGAATTTTCTATTCCTTTAATGACGACATTTGCGAAACGTGTTTACGAACATACCTGGAGTTCGAGAAATAAATAAGAGAGGATCAGGCACTTCAGCCCACCCTTCTGCAGTTGCGTTATATTTTGACCTGACCTGACCCTTTAAACGCATGGAAGTACACTATATAGATCTCACACATTCATACCTAGCTATGTCGACGTACCAAATATATTCGCATACCTCATCACCTACACACGTACTTACCTGCCCCCTCCCTCCAGCCACCACTTTCCAACACACACGTGATGCCTCCAGTCTACGTTTTTCCATATCTTCTCATGCCCAACCCCTCCCTTCCCGCTCCTCTTTCTCTCGCTCTATCTTGTACGATGTGTAGAAATATTAGCGATGTTGGCGTTTTATTATCAAGTGATAAAGGGCGAGAGCCAGTGCAAAGTCCTCCGGTGGTACAAGGTAAAAATAGAGAGCAGAACACAGCTGTGAAACCCTTCCAGGACCTACTTAAGTATCACCTCTGTCGGTGTTCAATATCTGCCTTCAGCTGGGACATAATGCAGTTCTCTTTACTTTTTCATCTAAGTCTCACTGAGAGGACATCAATGCAGATTTTTTTTTTTAGAAATCACACTGCATGCAATTTGTTTCGCGTTCCCTTGGGAGTTGGGACTGGCGTGGTGGTGGGATGGGTGGGGGGTGGGTATGGCAATGATAGAAATCAGAAATGTATGTCATGATAATGTATGTTAAAAATAATCACATCTACTGCTGTCTTCTTGTGATTGTGATACAGATCACACAGACACACTGAATTACGTCTGGCCAAACACACGGGGCGTCGGAGACATTTCATTGTTTTCGCAAAGCAGGAAGCACTACTACAATTACTGCACCCATCCAGCTTTAAAACTGACATCTGTTCATCGAGATCTAAGGCTGGTGTAGACGGTTCAAAGTTTTCTTGGTTTCAAAGCAAAGAAAGCTTTGATTCAAGGCGCTAGCTTTTACACGCCGCATGACAGTCACCTTGACCCCGGGCCTGAAATCATTTGACCTTTTGCCCTGGTGTCCGTGGTAGTGGCTGGCAAGGTTTCAAGGTTTCGAAAAATAGAAAGTCATCCTATCCACCCCGATCGAAACCCTTGAGCGAGACGGGTTCTGAGCTAGAACAAGGCTTGAAAGGCGTTTCAAAGTATCAACTTTGAAACTTGTAAACAGGCCCTACGATGGGAAGCTGAAATAGACTGTACTTAAGCACTAAAGAAACTTTGAAATCCGGATCTTGCACCTTGCAAAAAGGCAGGGTCCTTTTTATTCGCCAGTGAGGTCAGGATTTTTTTAAAAATCCAGGCGGTGTGTGGGTGTTAACGTTGCTCAACGTCCCGCGACAAACTAGGTGCACATCAGGACGGTATTGCTTAGACAAAGTTTACGTGTTGCCACACGTGGGACTGATGTCGCAACGCGGGCTTCAGTCCCACCCACTCACATACTGACACCGGGCCAACCAGTCCTAGTACTGTTCCCTATAGTGCCAGGAGTCTGGAAGGGCAAACTACTAGATTGCCAATTTTCCCTACATTTTCCCTAAATGTCCTATTTCGCATAACCCTCACAGGGTATCACATATCCTGAACAAGTCAGCAATCGACTGGAAATGAGTACCACCAAAGCCTAAAGCTATGCAAGAAAACCTGCTAGCTACCATCATAAGCACTCATTATATCTTCTTCAATCTTGCTCTTTTTTTATTTTATTTTATTTATTTTTTTTGTGCCTTCTTTCTTTTTTCTTTATCTGTTGTGGAATCCGATTTCATGCTGCCCAATATATCCAGTCAAAATCTTATTTCTGGAATGGATATGTTTACTTTAGTGGTAGCTTAATTAACAGTCCATTAAAAAGAAAAAAGACAAAAATTAACATCCTTAAACCAGAGACGGTGGATCGAGACACCCCACCGCCATCACCAAGTGCGTAAGCTCAGATTCCGTAAGCTTGTATCTAATAGCCGATTTCCTGACGCGGTTTGCATGAGCTCTCGTATCTGTACTTTCGATCATGAGAGCGGTCGTAAGCCCCATGCACTCGCCCTGTGTATTTTACGAACAGCTTTACGTATAGACAGGGGATAAAAATGCTCATGTATCCACCATCGGCCAATAAATTATATATGTGCGTAGTAAACTCCACGAACAGGTTAGAACTTCGACTGCCGCAGTAGATTACAGTGGCTTAAGCCCCACCCTAGCTCTACAGGTCTTGCTCTTGGGCTTACAAGGTTCTACCTCCCCTCATCGCTCTGTTTTTAGCACGGGCCTCGCAAAAGGTCAATTGTAAGTGTTGGGGCACGTCACCATAAAAGAGAGCGTGTGCAAACGTCCACATTAAAAAAAAACAAACATAAAATAACAAGTGGTCGTCTTCCATCATTCTAGATTTGGCAAAATAATATGAGGCTAAAAAAAAAATTAGGAAAACTAGCGCAACGTGCAATGTAATACGGACAAGAAAATCCCTAGCTATATAAATATAATTGCACTCTGTAACTGTATTTAATACCCCTTTTATAGTTATTTAATTCCATATATACTATATACAAATCCCTTTATTCCATATACAATGCATATGGTACGTGTAGTTATACAATTCATTTTGTGGCTGCATCCTGAATTTTATATCCATTCCGCATGTCACACAGAAAGCTTATTTTATTTGATATCGTGACTGTAACTTGATACACGAATGAATTTTATGCATCCAGTACTAGCACTGTCTAGCTGTAGGTACTATAGATACTGCAGATACTATATAGAGACTGTCATGTATCAGTGGTACAGATTCCCCTCTTATTTGGCACCTCACAATATATAAAACCACATACCATATCGTTTTGACACATGTATTGGAATTGTACGTGTGTGTGTGCAGCAGGACGCAGCACTTTTATGTGGGCTATCAACTGCGCCCTATCAGGTAGATCTAGCTCGAGTAAAGACTGTGGGATCCGAGAAGAGGGAGGAACAATAATTTAGTCATGAGCATTCACAACCGCAGCTGTTTTGGTCTCATATATAGATTGTCTGCAGGCACAGTCTGGTGAAATCGACAGCTGTCTAGACACGCAACGGTTCTGATTATTATACATTTCTAAAAGATCCACAGCAGACAGAATACGAGTACAAAGTTTATTAGACACCCTAACTCCAAAAATCTTTTATTACCATTAAAAGTGCTGCGCAAATTTGGTTCTGTGGCCCGGACTTGAAAAAAAAAAGACATTCTGATCATAAGCAAACACTGTGGGCCCGGCTCCAGATTCTTAGTTTGCATTTTATTCAAAATGCTCTCTGCGGTATAATATATCAATGCCGTCTTTTGCTTTCCCTTGTTGCCGATCAACGACTGACCCGCCGAAAGGTCAAAAGCTGCACCTCGCCGTATGTCCTTCGCACGTTAGACGTGTTGTCTGCCCTTGCATGTGCAGCCAAGCGCGTGACGTGTTGTGCATGCATATGAGTCACGTGATGCTTCTTCAATGAGGAATTTATGTCGCGCCTCCGGCGGGGGTGTTATTTCCAAACGTCCTTGCCCTTTCAACGAACGACCAGCGAAATAATATCAGCCGCGAGCTTTTACTCCGAGTTTCTACGACGCAGGCAAGTTGGTATTTCGTATTCAAGGCTGTTTAAAATATCTTTAGAGATCTTGATCTAGCAGTTGTTTCTTTGTTGTGCTTCCAAATTAGGACACGGATAGTCCATGTTGACATGATGTGGGGAAAAGCTATCACCCCTATTAATGGGAATAGATAAGTCCAATGGCGATTGAGGAAGCCATCACAATTATGTGTTAGTATGAATGGCGGACGGCATTCGTTCCTGAAAGATTACAGCTGATATAATCCATGTGAAAGTGTGAGGGCTTCAGACTGCAGTCCCACAAGCCTCTCCAGGCAGCGAAGGAGGGCTTGTTTTGTAGGCAGCAGCAGCTTGGTTGTGCTGAGCAAAGGTGAGGCGCCGTAGTCACATTTTATCGCCATGTTTTTCTGTCTGCCCTCTTTCTTTCTACGTGTACCATGAGCTGATGGCGCTGTGGCAGTTTTCCTGCTGGCCTGGTCATTACGACATTAGTCTGTGCGTATGTGTATGTGTGTGTTGAGTGCTTTGTTATACTTGAGTGGTAGGCAGTATACATGTGACCCGCCAAAGATACCTATGCCATGCGGATTATTTGTTCTTCTGAAGACTTCAGTGCTCGCAAGCCAGCTTCACTCCAAAACCGCGTCAACTCTTTTAGTAAATTTGTTGAGATTAGATAAAACTAAAAGTAAAACCCTTGCCATAAGAATACATTGTCGCAGGCCTACCTGAAATACATCCTTAGCTGTCAGTAAGACTAAGAGGAATGTAGATGTAGCTCGTCTCAAAGTCAAAAGCCGTGGGAAAATAGCGAACCGTTCTGAGATTCAATGAAACTAAACTCCCTTTCCATATTCCATTGTTTTAAACACAATATTGTATGCAGCCTTGTATAGACACGAGGTTGAAAGGTTTGAGCACATATATTAATGGCCAGGTAACAAAACAAGGTTAATGTTGCATTTGATGATGACAGTTGTAACTGTAAACTCTAAAACACCTAAACTTTATTTAATACTAACAGAATCTGCTGTGAATAATGTATTGGTTTATCATGTAGGGAAATGTGTTAACTTATAATGAGCGGAGATTATTTGAGAGATGATTAAAATTGAATCTAACAGTGTGTGATAGTCATACAGAAAGTGTCACATTATTAAACTGGATAAACAGTTGTGTTTTAGAGTCCACATGTTTTTTGGAATAATCTGAGATACTAATTTTCTTCTTACTTCAGTTGGCAAGTGGTCTTCCTTATGGATTTTAAGGTCATCTTTATTTCAATCTGATGCCCAGTGAGATATAAGTTTAAAGTTAAACTTTGGCCATTTATTCATTATCCCTATGAAATTTTATGACACCTCTTTGACTTGAACGAATGAGCACCTCAAAATATTGATTACTAATTGTGCTGAAACAAAATCACTTTATGGTCAGATTTTTTGAACAGAGTGACATTATAAAGAGAGTGTGCATAGTGGGGTCACTGGTCACCTGTCCATTTTCTCATCTTCCCATCCCTACCTCTTCATTTGTCTTTTCAATGTATAGCTCTAAGCTGGAACTTGTTATCAAAGGGGGCTGCACCTCTCTTGAAGAGTGCTTCCCATCCACTCATCCTGTGCTTTTCACAGTGTTTATAAATCTCCCACACTGATTGCTGCAGTAAGATGGCCAGTGCAGACATTAATGTGCGGTGAGATGGCCGAATGGAGTTTTCACAATGTATAACTACAGGAAATAATCCTTGGCCACACCTGGATTCAAACCAATAACCTTCCATATGCTAGTCCACAGCTGTACCGACTGAGCTGTTCAGCCTGCCCCTCCCTCCCCCAGAATGAGTGTATGTGTATAGTGCTCCAGGATATAACACTAACAGTGTTAACACTGTTGATCTTGCCAAGAAAATTATAGAAGCATGCTTGATCAAACATCCGGTTCCCTCATATCTCCCCCACCTCCCAACATCTGCCAAAAATGAACATGATGCTGTTGTATGTGCATGGATCTATCAAACGTCAGTTTTTTCCATTCTTTAAAGTCTTCCGTCCCTCCACTTTTCTGACTTCTGTAGACATACAATGATACATACATACAAGTACATAAGGATTTTTGTGTTGTTACATTTATGTAGCTTATTAACGATCCATAGTATTGTACTAAACACATTTTGTTGATTGTTGTATCTGCTGTCAGTACATGACTACAGTACATCTGAGCTGCTATTTATCCTTAGAGTTAGATTAAAGCAGATTTATATATCTGATGTTGGTATGAAGCATTCTCATGTTTTATCTGTGTGTGTGTGTGTGTGCATGCATGACTTAAGGAATTTCTGGTGTCACTGGCTAAATTTTCAACATTTCCTGCGTATGAGACAGAAAAACAGTTCCTCCTTACTAAATACGAGCAGTGGTGGGCTAGCCCTAGAAAGTAGAAACAAATAATCGAAAGGGCTACACTCCATGCAGCACATGGGGTGGACCAAATGATAAATATGTTTAGTCCATAAATGCCAAGATCTGCTTGCACAAAAAGTGTTTCTGTTTGTAATTTTTTTGTTTGAGGCCTATGTTTTGTAGATCTGTTAGCAGGGTGATGAGAAATCATTAGTTTCCTGTAGGCTTAATGTTTCTTTCACAAGACATATTGATATCATTTGTTGAGGGAGAGAGGTCTAGAGAGGATGGATGGTGATGGAGGTTATCGTTATTTATATTGAAATAATAAAAAGAGTAATTTCTGTTTTATTTGCCTTGCATGTTTTTTTATAAAGCTCAACAAGTGGCTTTGAATAAAGAATGGGCTGATAAGTATTTTTTATTTGTGGGGTTTTTAGGTGTCTGCTATTCTTATTTGACTGTTCCTATTGTCAGTGGTAAAGAATATGTTCGTTATCAAATTGCTGTCATCACTTACTGTGAAGGTAGATAAATCTATTATTGCTAATATTACTTTCGTTGGGACAGAGTTCAAAGTGTACTGATTCATACGGTTTATGATTACATTCACGTGATACCCCTTACTTCTTTTAATGAAAGCAGACTTTTTTTATCCGTTAATAAAATTGTTAATGTTATACATTTTATTGGCATCAGTCTGAGCCATGTGCTGTTGTGTTTTTTCCCACTGTTCACCCAGTCCATGATTGTACAGTTGTAGTTGTAGCACTTACTGCTAAAGTGCATTTCTATGCTGTTCTAGTATCAGCCATGCACAAAGACATATATTCCACAGGCATTCTTACAGCACTTCTGCATGTTTCAATTCTGGCCAGAACTTGAGTGCCCTCTTGTAGAGCATGCAGCTGTTTTAAACTGAGGTGAAGGCTAGAGAGGTAGGAGGCGTATGTTCATTATGCTTGGAAGCTTCAGTCGTGCAGTTGGTCTCTCTCCTCTCTCTTATGCACATGTACATACACATGCACAAACATATGATCTGACCCTGCTGTGAAATACTGTTTTTCTTCAATATATAGTCCCTAGCTCAACACTGACAGAAATTATATATATATATCTTCTGTCTTGAATTGCTGAATAGAGACTATGTGCTACATGGTGGCACATGTTTATATCAATTTCTCTCATCTGGCTTCACTGTGGGTGAAAAGCTTAGACAAGGTGCCCCGATAACACAATAGTCCTGAGAATGAGAGCCTGGTTTTTGGTGGCTAGGTAGGAGAGGAGATAAAGAATAATTTTAGTAAGGAGCATACCTTCTAATGATCTATAGAGCAGGGTGCAGTGTCCTGTAAAAAGCATGTTTTCATCCTGTTTTTTATTGGCCAACATTTTTAGCCTATATTTCCTTGTGCCCTCCCCCCTTCCCCATGTGTTTGTTTCCAGCTACACTCTTATAAAGAAGTCACTCTGGCAAACTTACCATTGGGTTTTGAATATGGGTCTGTGAATGCAGTGTTCTTTCAGATGTTTTTGTTGCTATTCATCTTCACCACTGAATCGGAATAGCAATTTGAATGGCAGTGTTAGACTGGCTTTTCAAAGCCTTGCATACTCTTTAGTGCTGTCGCTTAGGAAGTCGAGCGTGGTTGCTATTTATTTCCCTTTCTTTTCATGGCGCAGTGCATTGATCTATTTCAACAGCATGTGCCTTTTCACTCTGTGCCAGGTGCTTTCACCGCCCTGGGACAAGAGTGGGAAGAGAGATTTTAAACTAGCTTTTCAAGTATTGCATTTCCTTGAGGCTTTGTTGGGCACAGATGGAAAATGTTTTCAGGGGATATCAAATGTTCTGCAAGACGTGGTTGATATATGATTTGCTCAATCTATTTACTGATTTAGAATTAGAGACAACAGTAATTTTTTTAAACCTGTTTAAAGCATTCTCTCTCTGTGTTATGTGCGTGCACCCATGTGTATGCATGCATGGATTGGGAGAACATGTTGACTGTTTTAGCATTGTGCAAAAGATCATGTAAAGATAGTTTGTCATACAATAGTTATTACATTCTATTTCGTTAGCTTTTAATGAACAATAATAAACTTGTACTTAGCAAAAGTAGAAACTGTAAATCTTGGGGGAGGTTTTCTTCCCTTTGCACACATGTAATCCACTTGCTGTCACAATGCATCCATACGTGCATTGTGTGTTTTTTTAAAAAGTACTTGAAAGTGCATTGTTGACTGGCCTAATGTGGGGACTGTTAAACAGTTGTATATGCTGGCCTGTCTGATGGATCATTCATCACAGTTTATGCGTCTAACAGAAACAAGGAAGGTAGAAGGGAAAAGCATGCCACTCACAAGCAGGTACATGACTTCAACAGTGCCACCATTAATCATGATCTGTCCAATGTCAAGGTCGTGGCTTTGTGATAGGCTGTTGGTCTCGGGGCAAAGGACATGAAATGAGGCATTGAGGTCACAGATCATGTGGAATATGAATTTTTTTTTTTTTTAGGCTTGCTGTTAAACTTGACCATCAGGATTGTTGACAGGGGCAACTTTGGAGGGGTGGGGGCACAGTCTTTTCTGCAATAAAAATTGGAATTGTGCAGCTGTCACCACCTGTTTGTTCCCAACTCCAGAAATTGAAACCATTACCCCTCCCCCCAGCTGTTGGAAAATTTATTGCCATTGAAAGAAGAAGAAATATCAGACAAGTCTGCACCCAAAGACAGCCAAGGTTATTAAATGGAAACATGCTGACCTCTTTGGCAGGACCTCCTGGATTGTAAGTGATACACTGATAGCAGGACTTTAATAATACATATTGCAGAATTAATCATCTGGAGCAGTCAGAAGTACATTATATGTACTTGCATTTAAGAGTACATTATCTTTAAAAATCTTCCATCGGTGAATTATGGAGCCAAGCATGGTCATAAATTATGTGTTTGTGCACCATATGTCAAGTACTATCGATGTTTTGGTATGTGCCATCAGATGCTATTCAGGAGTTGCATCAGCCATCAGTGCCCCCCATCCCCCAAGCTTTGCAGGTTGACAGGAAGCTTGTTTGGTGTCATGTTTTATGGTTTATCTGCATAAGACCAAGAATTTAGGGAGTCTGCATTCCTGACAAAAGGTTTCTGGTTACACGCATCTATTATAGCCTTTTTATTTATTTATTTATTTTTTTGCCTCGCCAACTCCAATGCTTAGCTATAAAATATGCATTTTAAACAAATAGACATTGGTGAAAAACTGGAGTACATATTGAATGGGGTATAATATTTTACTGGGTTTATGGACTTAGTGCAACTGGTTTTTGGTTATTGTGTCGTGTCACGTCTGGTTTGTTTATTGCCATCATTTGGTGGTAAATTTCCATTGTTTCAAGGCTACAAAGTGTTCCAGGGATGG
>SMGT01003805.1:17275-29135 GCA_004794575.1 Lanistes nyassanus
GTTGGAGCAAGTCTCTTAGGTGCTTCTAAACTTTGTACATTCTAGAAAATGTAGATATGTATTTTTTTTTTAGGTGTGGGGATGAGTTTTCCTATTTTTAATATCTATGTATTATTTTTTGGATATAATTTTGTGAATTAAAAGCAGTTTTCTAACTGTTTAATGAAATATCCTTAAAGTGTTTTTACATTGTACATAGCTGGTGGTTGTTTATGCTGCTACATATACTTTTACTAATTTTTCCTTCTTATCTTTTCCAGGGGGCCTGTTGATAGTAACATTCATAACACTCAACGCCGCGGTGGCTACAACAAAGATGAGTCTTCAAGGGAAGTTCCTGTTTCAGACCGTCGTCGAGGTCGACCAAGAATGCAGAGTCCCTATATGGATACCCGTGAGGCTGCCCAGCAGGAATACATCCAGAACTCTGCATCACGTGCACACTCCGACTCACAGGGGGCTGTGGCCAGAATTCGTCCCACCCAGCCATCAGCCCATCCATTGCATTCTTTAATGCAGAGCCCATTCATGAGGGGCATGACACCATCATCTGGGATTATGCCACTAGTGCCACTTCCTGGACCTGGAATTGGCAGCCTGCACCCTTCTGCTGCTGGCATGCACACAGCAGGAGCCAGCATGCATGCGATCCAAAGTCCTCATTTGCAAGGCAACACACAGCCTCCACCTCTTTTGAAGGTTGGGCCTATGGAGAGACTGGAAAACCAGAATTCCCTTCAGCAACAGAAATATGGGCCACACGTACCGTCCCGATCATGCTCGTGCTCCATGTGTCTGATGTACTTCACCTGTGATGCTGGTGGATCAAAGCTGCCTCCACCCCATCATGATATGAGCATGCCTCAGCATTCACCTCATTCGCCACACCACTCTTACATCCACAAAGGCCCAGGGTCATCTTCACAGTCTTCTAAGTACCTTCACATGGGTCCATTACGGGATGCATGTGCTGTTGCTCCTGATCATAAGATAGATGGTGTTGCTCGCTCCCACAACCATCCATATGCACCGTCTGCTGTAGGGTACCCCCCTTCACAGCAGCCTTTAAGGGCTCCTCCCAAGCACCCAGTTGCCTATTCTCCCTACGGCATTCAGACCGGAGTGCCTGTATCTGTTGCGCCATTTCTTGACGGTAGGCAGGGAGTGGAAAACCGCCAGCATGGAGACTATCACAGCCGGCACCTGGATATATCTGACTTCCAGAAGGCCCCAGTTGTTCCGTCAGTTGCAGGTCAGTATGAAAAGCCTGTGAATGTGCCCAGTGATGGACCACTTGCTGCATGCTACCCAGGGCCGGAGGTGATGATGTTGAAGCCATCACCAGTGGAGCACCAAGTGCAGAATGCACGTGGTAAACTGGGACACGAGGAAGGACCTGTGCTGGATCTGACTGTGAAAAGGGAAGCGTGTGGCTTGGATGATGAGGACAAGCCACTGGATTTGTCTAAAAAGACATCTGCAGCATCCCCTCTGACTTGTGGGAGGCAGCCAGCAGGGCAGATGTTTACTGGGAGCATGCGACTTCCCATAGAAGGAGATGGAGACAGAGGCTATGTGGACCCACATAGCCTTGCTATGTCAAACGCTATTGCCGGTGGAGACAGAAGGGAGATGTCGCTAGTTGAAAGACATATTGCAGATGCAATGCCGGACAACAAGCTAGTGGTGGGCAGTCAAAACCTGCACAACTTGGAGACCAATATGGAAACCTACTTCCAGAAGCTTCCACACAAAGCCCAGCAGCAGCATACCATTCAACCCACTCAGCACCACAGCAGTGTGACTGTGGCTCCACCTAGCAGTGGTAGCGGCATCCTTCCTCCTCCTCCTCATCCACATCAGTCTCAGCAGGGGATGCATCCTTCCAAACAGGTCCCTTTTGCCCATCATATGCCTCTGCACCCCAGTACTTCTCAAGGATCACAAGAGCAGGCACTTGCATCACCTGTGGGAGGGCGGCGACCACAGCTACACCCTATTCCAGCTCCGAGCCTGTCAACATCGCTTGGACCAGGAGCTAGTACAAGAAGAGCTAGTCCTTATCAAGGCTGGGCTGGGGGTGGTCAGTTTGGCACCCCCTCAACAACAACCAGCACCCATCCAGGGCAGCAGTCGCCAACAGTATCGTTACCTCCACCCCCTCAGCAGGTGTCTGGCTTTCTTAGCGTGGCATCTGGCCACCCAGCCAGTCCACAGCCTCCAAGGAGCGAAAGTGGAGGGGTAATCGTCATTCCTGAGTCCGGTCATCCTTCAGCCAGCCGATCCGTTTCACCACCAGGCAGCGATCAGCGTGGCATCTGGGATGACAAAAGAAGAGGCAGCGTCTCCAAGCATGAACCTCTTCAGAATATCCTCGGCAACCATAACCCAGCAGATATTCTGTACCTCATCTGCCGGCAGTGTCGACAAACATATGGCAGTCCTTATGGATTCCGCAAACATTTCAGGAACATGCATGGGTTTGAGCCTAAGGCAGAACACACTATAGTTCAAACCATTTCAGCAACTAAAAATGCCAGGCAGCAGGCAGGTGTGCCACAGTTCTTCGATAATGATGTTCATGGGGATGACTATTCAGCATTTCCTCAGAATGTGCCTGTCAGTGATGGGGTTGGCATGGGCCCTTATGCCGGCTCCCCACAATCAGACATAGGTCGTTTGACTCGTGAAAGTAGCCCCCGAAGTGTTAACTCGGAATCACCTGTTGACACCGTGCATCGGTCACCCATGGAAGGTGCTATCATCCCTTCTCAAGTGTTTCTTCACAGGCCACGTCGTAGCTACAGCCGCAACAGCTCAGATAAACCAAAACCTGCCGCTGCCTCTAATTCATTATCTTCCTCTTCCTCCTCCTCTTCTTCTTCTGGAACCCCTGGGGTGGTTGGAGAGGATAGAGAGGACACCAAATGTCTGGAATGTTCAGAATGTAAGCAGACATTCCAGTTGAATGACTTTGGCTCGTACAAGCGACACTGCAGGCAGCACGGTCAGGCCAAAGGAGCATCGGGGGCTGGTAGAGGACCTGGTGGGTACACCTGCACTGACTGCCAGTGCTCCTTCTCGGAATCGCATCAGCTGCAGGATCATCTGGTCCGGCATGAACCCAATGCTGCCCCCATCACTTGCCACTTGTGCACTCACCCCTTTTCTACACCATACTTGTTGCAGGAACATATGCGAGCTGTGCACAGTCAGGTTGCAAATTCAGCCTTTGAGCTGTCAATATCTTCTTCTCTGGCATCGTCTCTGAGCTCAGCCCTAGGGAACAGTACATCTAAGTGCATGGATCCATCATCTGTGAATTCTGGCAGTGACGGAGATCAGCAGCTGCTGACGTGTGCCACATCTTCACCAACGTCTAGTGCAAAATCCAGTGCTGTTGCAACAATAGCTGACTCTTCTGGATTTAACCTCTTGGTCACAACACCTTCAAACCTAGAGGTCCGTCGCCTCCCAGCAGATCACATCGTCACAAGTGCCAGCCCTGACAGCAGTTCCGACAACAAGAAGACCCCAGAGACGATGCCTGTTTCAAGCTCTTCTCAGTTGAAAACAGACGATTCAAAAAACGATGAAGTCTTGTTAGATTCACCTCCCAAGTTAACCTTGGCAGAAGATCCACTGAAACCCAGGGCAGATAAGGAGGGCAAGACATCCAAAACTTCCTCTAACAGTGAAGATGACAAAGATTCTGGCTATTCTGGGGACCGCTGCCCTTCTAACGACTCACGCTCCATCTCTACTGAGAGTTCCTTGGCATCTCCCATGGAGACCGAAGAAGCTGCTGAGCTGTACCTCTACAAGCACAAAAAGTTTGGTGCACACCGGAAACGTGGTGCTTCTAATGACTTACCTGAGCTGGATGCCAAACAAGCTCGACAAGAACATAGCACCAGCAACTTTGCAGCACCGACCACAACCTTGTCTGACTCCCAGGACAGTAACAGTCGGGATTGCACAGTGGTTACATCTGCAGCTGACAATGCCAACCCCAAGACCGAAAGCAGCGGAGAGGGCATTAAAGTACTAGGAGGGGCTGTTGGAGAGAAAAGCTCTATGCAGGTAGCTAAAAGTGTAGCTAAGACAGAGGCCAGACACCAGATGCCTTTTGTGTGGGATCGTGTGACACGCAGTCAGGCAGGCAAACATGCCCGGTCAGCTGATTACTCATGAAGTTCTGTGGTGCTGATGAACTGAAACCTCACAGCTGAATCGATTCCTGAGTGGATCCTAAGAGAAGTGTCTAGGCTTTTAAGCTTGCTTTTGATGATTTGTGCCATGGTCATACTTTCAAAGGGTTTTCTCTCAACTTTTTAAAGCCCATGTACTGTGTGTGGAGTCGGCGGGGTGCTGGGGAGACAGTGGGAGAGTTTTCATATTAAAATTGAAACATAAACCACATGGCACCAACAGTAAACATTTTCTGGTGTGCAGTGTGCGCAGTAAACATTTTCTGGTGTGCAGTGTGCGCAGTAAACATTTTCTGGTGTGCAGTGTGCACAGTAAACATTTTCTGGTGTGTGTGAAGATGATCAGCACCATGTTGTAGGAAGAAACATCTGGAGATCTTTACAGCAGCATTTAAAAAAAAACTTGCAGGCTTGTGAAACTAGAATCACAGAGATCATCCTAGCACTTGATTTCAGCTCTGTAGTAGGAGCAATGTTTGTTAGACTGCCAGTAAGTAAAGAACCCTGGGACTTGTGAGAGGGATAAATTGTGTTCAGATTAGAAAAGTCACAGTGTGCAGGAGGAAGTGAGCAGGGATTCAACAGTGGTGCTTGGGCCAGAATAATGTTCTGTGTGACGTTGCGATTGAACTGATCACCATACATTATCCTGTTGCCAGGACCTTGTGCCATTGGTAGGCTGGGAGAGGTTTAGAATATGAACATTTTCAACTGTCTCAGCAGTACAGATTAGACTGCCAGGGTTTTTAAGGCATCAGCTTAGTTATGTGAACTAAGCTGTTATTAAAAATTGTTCTTCAGTTTTGGGGTGAGATGCCTGCACTCCAAGTTTTGTTGAGGTGGGAGAGTTGTATTCGTAGAGGGGTGGGACCATGTACTTCTAATGTATGTTCTGTTTGTAACATTGTTGGTGTTATGAAGACAACCTTTTATGAGACTAAGGGGAAGCAGTTGGCTTCGCTGTTCCTGCCTTGCACCCCATCCATTCATTTTCTGATGGCAGTGCTGTGGCCTACATTCCATATGAAACTAGGTCACGTCCCCCACCCTCCCATTTCCCAGTGCCTCTCTTCAAAAGATTTGAAGGCCAATTGAAGCATTTGATACAGTGTATCTGTTAACATATCGATATCACTTTGGCTTATTGGGTATGGCCACTGTCAAGATGGGCTTTTTTTCTTCTTTTTGTTTGAAAAGGGGGGAGGATTTGGTTGGATGAGGTTGCAATGAACCTGTTCACTGTGCCATAGTCTGGACCTTTAGCAGAAATCATTAAAGAAAGACGTGTGTGTCCACATTTTGCATACATGGGAAGTGTTCGTGAGACAGTTGTGTTCGCCTGTCTCTTAAAAATGACTGTGAAGTGAGGCATTTGATTTTAAACATTACCAATTTTGAGATTGGTGTCTTGTTAAGCACCAGTGCAGTATTAAATTCCTCTTAAATGTTTGTTAATTATAATTTTCCATACCCCTTCCCCACTCCATTTGAAACCAGTGTTCTCTACATGGTTGTCTGTGCTGTGATGAGCCCCAGAGGATTTGAGTTTCAAGATGTTGCACTGTGCTGTGGTGCAGCTGTGTTCATAGTGCTGATACTCTGAGGTGTTCACTTCCATGGTGTAGACTGACAAAAACTCATTACACCAATACTGTGTGCTCTTGTGGTCTGTTGTGATGTATTATGTTTGTCCTGTGCCCTACATCTGTGTGCAAATGGTCGGTGTGGGCCTGTGTGCATGTGTGTGTCAGCGTGAAAGAAAAGATGACGGATATCAGAGGAGGAGAGCAGGGAGGGAACAGATCTTGACATTTTGATTTGAATGGTTATGGCAGCTGCTTCTGCCCAAGTTAATGATTGGAACTTTCTTTGCTCCATGTACCCCAAACCCTTACTGATACATCTGCTCAAGTTGCCAGCAGCAATTATGAAAAGGAAGTGATCCATTTTTAGTGTACTGGTGTTGCATGTTTTTGCAAACCTTTGAGCATGGGAGTACATCAGCATGTCTGCCTAGTTTTAGATCGCCGGTCAGTTAGAAAATGGTGTATCCTGGACAAGGGAGAGGTTAAACAGTGTGTGCATGTATGCATATGTCCATGTGTGTGCTTGTGTGTACATGCATTATTTTCTATCATTGAAATGTACATTTCACAGACTGAAATGTGTCCGGCACTTTTTATAAAGTCAGAACAGCACTTGTGCAATACACTATTGGTTTTTAGCAGTGATTTTAAAAATGGGTTGTCATAATCTGGGTTAAACAGGCAGAAGTAGCAAGTAAACTTTAACTGTGTATTGTCCAGCGATGAAATAGAAAACTCACGGTACATGGTGATTGCAAGCAAGGTGCAGAGGGGACACTGGAGGCCTAGACTTGAAAGGACAGCACTGTGGAGAACATATCTGTTAGTGTTAGACTTAATGCTAATCTCGAATTAAACAGCGCGAATTTAAGAACCCCAGAATTTGATCTGGGTAAGAATGTCACTATGTTTGACACGAGCTTTGAGAATGAAAAAGAATCCCTTAAACATCAGGTCTGTTAACATAATACCATGTGATACATTGTCAACTTTGGTACAACAGAGCAGCCAGCTGTGGAAAAATGTCTAGCTGGCCACAGCACTGCTGTTCTCACCTTGTCTGTGTTGCGTGCATGCAATATTTGAGAGAGAAAGAGATGTTACTTCTCTTCATGACAAGATGGTTGCTGTGCCAGTGCACAGTCTTAGACCAGTCAATACACAGTAGGGTGCGGATGTGAAGAAAATTTGTTTTACAGCAATAATGCTGGAGCAGATTTCTTAGCTTTGGACCTTCTGAATCTCATGCATGTGTGCATGCACGTGTGTGATTTTATTTTAAGGATTTTGGGTAAAGGTTGTGCAAGTACTCTGAAAACCACCTTGAGTAATAAAAAAATCAGTTGCATTATACCTTCCTAGTTAGTTTCACATCTTACCTTCACTGTTCTCATTTTGATTTTACTGGCATTTGCTCCTGCATTGCATTTAGTGTGTTTGTCTTTTAGCTTATGCAACGTTTGTATTGTTTTCCCATGTTTACATGTATATCATGTGTTTCGTTATGCATGCAGTATTGTAGTTGCGTTTGTTATAGTAATTACTCATGCAGTTTGTGAGTATATGTGAGAGAGAGAAAACTGTTGTGACGGCAGGGACCTGTGCATGTGTGTGTGTGTCCACTCCATTTTCTCTTTGACATTTCCAGAAGATGTCCACTGCTGTTGATTGGAGCTGTGTCCTCTAATGATTTTTTTTTAAATCGGTGCATGCGGCGCAGGAACACCATTTGCGACTGAACACCTAATGAACAAAATGCCCAGAATTCATTAACTTGTTTACATGGGCCGCAGCGGAGGCGAGAGGTAGCAGAGAGGGTGGGGGTGTATTGAAGCCAGTCCCTTTGGAAGAGGAGGAGTTGTGTATCATGGGCAGCTGTGAAACCCTAACCTAATGTTAATGTTGAGGCAATGTGCGCAGCTAAATCAAGTCTTTGGGCTGTTATGATTGGTCGAAAATGCCAAAGTTAGCACCTTACGCTGCCTTGGCGTGGAGCAAGGGCTGTTGGCGGTCTGTCGCGCTCATGGCCCGCAGATCGCTCCGATGTCGCCGGCAACACGACGAGTCCACAGCGTCAGTGTCTGCTGCACCGCACGTGTCGGAACTGGAGGGCGATCGCCTTTTCTGTTCATGATTATTCCAATGTGCATAGGTATATTTTAGACCAGTTTATCTTACCAGTTGCCCCTGTCGGTAACATCTTTGTTTATGCAGCCCGTGCTTGTAATGCAGGCTGCTCATTTCAGCAGGTGTTGTTTACCGCGAGTTGTTGACTACTGCGGGCTGTGTGCGTGTAGGCCGCGGGAAGTGGGGGAGGCAGCCGCGTGGAGACATTCGGCAAATTCATTTTAATGTCGTCCTCTCCTGTCGACCCGTTTGCCACAGTCTGCTACGTGAGCAACTCGCCATCTCGGGCGCGGGGCTTCGACAGGCTCTCATGGCGTAGTGGGTAAGTGCATGGCGCTAAAACAGTCAAGATCATAGGTTCGGACCTCGCCTTCGGGTCTGGCATTTTCCCAGTGTGGCATCGCTGTACAGGTCTGGCTGACTGCCCGCGATGTAGCTTCGGCTGCTCGCTCGATTTAAAAAAATGGAAGAAAACTAATGTCGATTTGTGACGTGTTCTAGGTTGAGGTTTGGATGGGGTTGTGTCTGGCAGTTTATTCTGTGCACTTCCGGGTCAGAGATGCGTCGGTGTTGACAGCCTGTCGTGTTTTCCAGCCTAGGGAAGATAAATAGCAGGATGACGTTCTCGTTGCATTAGTTCTCTGTTCACGGGAAGGAGTGAGTTTTTAATAAATAACGGGCGTTTCATTTCCAGCTCTTCTGTAGCGGAACACATTTTCACTGATTTACTTCCTCTTCTCGCATCTTCCTAGCGCCCTCCTCATTCACACCTCAATACCTGTCGGCCGGGAAAAAATCAGGTGTGGGGGAGAGCGTAGAAGTCTGTAGATCTGTGGTGCGTCATATTATATATTTAGTGGATTACCCCTCTGATCGCAGTAAAATTCTCCCTAGGCTGTTGGGACTTATCCTTACGGAAGAAATTTTCTGACAAAAATCTACATCTTTTGGTCTCTAGGGCTTGTTGGAAATTTGTTGTTTCTCCTCTCCTTTATCTTTTGCAAAAGTATCAGGTAAGTTCCATTGTTGATAAGTCGCGCGCGATTGAGGTTAATGTGTCATGCACACTGTGTTGTAATCTCCACAACCTGTCCAGCCCCCCCCCCCCCCCCCCCCCCCCCCCCCCCCCCCCCCACGTGCTCTGGTTATCGAAGAAAAGTACATGGCTATCTTCGAGGTTGCTTTACCTCGGATCAATTGGTACAACACCAGGGAGCGGCCTCAGAGCTGTAGGCCATCTGTATCGGCAGACTACCCCCCCCCCCGCCCGCCCCCGGGTCTGTGACCAGTGCATTCCAGTTTGCCTCCGGGACAGGGCACCTCTGCGTTTTCTTTGCGTGAAGGTTTCAGTAGAGACCGTTCCTACACCAAAGTAAGCGGGTAGTTCGCTTGGATGCGAAGATGCTCACAGGCGCTGGTGTATCCCCGTGGTCGTTGTATCGTCTGTCCTTTACCACCCCGTTCTCCTTCCCCCCCCCCACCAAACCCTTGAGTGACGTGCAGGCAGCGTCATCGTTTCCAAGCCAACACGGTGCACCTGTCTGCAGTGTCCCGGGCCCTCGGAAACTGTGGAGAGGGCCCTTGCTGACGTCCGGTGTTTTGAAAAAAAAATGCGTTCGTGTTGCTGATATCCGGTGTTTTACATTTTGTGGATTCCAGTTTGTGTGTGTGTGTGGAGGGGGCGGTGGCATGCGAGGGGCGCGGTTCGCGAATGAGGTGGCGCATGCGACGGTCGTTATATGGGGAATGCGTGCCAAGTGTTTGCGAGAATGAAACTATTTTAGATGCCTCTCTTTGCGGTGCTGTGAGGGGCAGGAATTGTAAAGTTAAAGAGAAACTATAGATTTATTCATATTGTAAATTGTTCATCACGTTTGCCCATGTCTTATTCAATGTAACTTTCATCATATGGGTAATGACCAGCTGTTAGTGCACAGGCCCCACCCCCACCCCCCAAAAAAAGTTTGTGCCAATCACTGGAGTCTGAAAATGTTGTAGAAAATATTCCAGTCTTGGCCTGTCATGAGCATGAGAATTCTTGGTCCACGATTGCTGTCTCGTGGATGTGGTTGAAATACTACCTGATCGTTTCATGTACCTGTAATTGTTCTGATCAGTGTGCATTGAATGGCTGAAATTTATTCTGGTCATAGTTCATTGTGTGGTTGAAATTTGTTGAGATCATACTTCACTCTTCGTGTTTTTGAAACTTGTGATCATCGTGAATGCAGTTGAAGTCGTGGCGCATCTGTGCACGTGGTGTGTGTCAGTAAAATCACCCCAGTCTTGCGTGCGGCCAGGATCCCTTTCCCCGGCCTGTCCTGGACAGAGTGAAAGTATATTGCTCGTGTTGTCAGCTGTTGACGATGTCTTGCTGTCTTGGACTTGTGTACGCAGTGTGGACAATGGAAATTGCCTACGCCTTACTACTCCGAGCCACAATATGTAACAACATATGTATGTAGTCTGATAAAATTTTATAGTAAAGCCAGAATCGGACCACCTGCTGGTTTATTGAGGTCTCAGTGTGCGTATGAGAGTGAATGTAGAGAAAAAGGTTTGTCTCTGCAAAAACCTGCTTGGTGGCCCCTCCCCCCTCTTTTTTTTAAGATGGGGGTCCCCAAGGCGTGGTCATGAACAGCAGCAAAAGGCGGCACGGGATCGAAATGCTGGGTGCAAGCATGCAAAACGCATGCTGCTTTAGATTATGGCAACCTTACCAGACCAGCATGCCATGGTTTTTTTTTCATTTTATTTGTTGAGTACCCCCTCCATTCAATGCCTGTATAATGATAATGATGAACCACCAGTTGACAACCTTTGTTATCATGAGACAAATCTGGGTCGTTTCCACCAATTCTTACAGGCGATGTAACGACCACCCCCCGACACACTATAACATGCACGTCAGCTTCCATCATCTTCACGGATATACACAGTTTATATACTACTAAACGGTGCTTGAAGAAGCGGACCTGCTGTACCCCGGATAATGACGGTGTACCCCAATCCCCGCCTCGCCCAACCCCAAATATAAAAAATAAGGGGGATCTAGTGACTGAAGTTTTCTTCTCCGCGATTAACATCGAAGGGAAAAATCTCCCGCCTGCATGGCGATGGTCTAAATATTTTGGATGCTGGGAAGTCGCCAAAACATGGCACAGTGCACGTACACAACCCCCAAAGTTGGCCCATGTACGCAGACGCAAAATCACACGAACGGTAAATGTACGCGGCACATGTGACTTTAAAAAAAAAAAATAAAACCAGGAACCGTCAGAGATAAGTTGGGATCAGAAAGAAGCAAGCATGTGTTGCGTCGCAGCACAAGAGATGTAGGTGTTTTCAAGTTGTAAGGAACAGGGATGGCAGTGGACAAGTGTGTCGCATGACGTTCCTAGAATTCCCTGGGCGTACCCCGCTGGTCTTCAAAAGCGCTTTATTCTACTAACTTCCTCGTCGGCAGGGAAACTCCTGCATGTGTCGCCACTACGATGACAAGAATTAAGTCGGGGGTCGGCTGACATGGAGTCGTGGGTGGCCTTGGTGCTGTGGTAACCTCAGAGCATCACAAGAGGTCGCGGGCACGCCAGCGATATAACACAGCACGACAAAAAAAAAAAAACAAGCACTGGTGTATACTACCTTGGGGATGGGCACGCCTGAGACACAAACACGCACAGATGCACAGACCCATTTACTCTACATAGAATGGCGCCCAGTGAACGTTTCACGTGCCAACAACTAAACACATCACATACGCACGTCAGGATGCATTCACATACGCAAAATAATGATACAGTTGCACGCGCGGAAGTGTAATTTACCTTTATACAGATTGGGAACCAAAGATGTTGTCTAGACTGGGCAGAAATGGTACGTGCTTCAAGTGAGCGTACGGCTGTGTGTGTGTGTGTGCGCTTGGGCGTGGGGGGG
>SMGT01003806.1:0-28796 GCA_004794575.1 Lanistes nyassanus
TATTTACAGCAGAGATCATAGCAATACGCACTGCCCTAAGGTTGATAGCACTACAAACCAGAAAAACTACCGCAAAAAAATCCTTCCTAGTTGTCTCTGACTCCCTGTCAGCACTTCAGGCTCTTCAAAACCAGTCTTCCCAACGAATGGATATAATGTATGAACAGCAACTAGAATACAGTGGGAAGAAGAGTATAAAAAGGAAGCTAAAGGCACCAGGAGAGAATTAGAAGAACTAACAGGTAACGAACTAGTATTGTTCCATTCCAACAGATCCAACCAAAGTAGGATAGCCAGAATGAGACTAAATGGAGAATACCACCTTAACCGTAAAGACCCAGTAACCTGTAGTTGTGGAGACAGACTTAGTACACCACATGTCCTGCTAGAATGTAGCCTAAACAGTCAGGAAAGAAATGAGCTAAAAAATGCTATGCAAAATCTTAATCTAGTAGTAAACCTAAAATCTTCTCTTAGCCCTCAAAAAAATATAAGACAACACATAATGGAACTGACAAGACAGGTAGTTAATGCCCACCCAGATGTTAGATATATCTAAACAATTTTTAAAAATCAAAAATCAAAATGGGAATTAACCAGCTAAAAACAGCAAATAAGCTATAGGACAGAGGTTACCAGTAAAACACTAAAAATAAAAACAGACTACATCAAAGTAAACTAATATTACACAAAGCACCTTAGCGGTAGTGATAAAAAGAATGTAGGAATGCATCGGCGGTAGGTCTGACCAGCGAAAACTCCACCACTCCAGCTACTCAAGTCATCATCAGTGATCAGGAGAGAGGCCAGCCAGCGGGACCACACATAGCCACCACCAGTCCAGGACACCAAACCGCAGACCCCTTCCCTTTCCCCTCACCTATTTCCCCTCCCATTCATTGCGAAATCACCGCGAGGTGGAAACACTTTCCCTCCCAAATCAACAACAACAACATGAACTTTACAAACTGCATGGGGATGGGCTGTGCACTTCGTTTTCGTTCAGTTATGGTCGGGTATATTTCGATGGGAGCTTTATTTGCAGGATGTTAATCTTATTATACGTCTATATGTGTGAATGGACATAAGAAGCGTGCACTATCTGGGAAGCGCACTTTTGGCAGCTGGGGATATCAGTTTGTTCGACGTAATAGTCCGTATAGTGGCAAACAATGAAGTATGGTTTTTGATTAGATAATACGCGCAGCCACTGAATTTTAATAGAAATCGCGGGGGTGGGGGGATTTCCTGTTGCTAATCTCGTATTCGACCTTATGAGAGGAGCCTCGTGTGCATGAAGTATGATCGATAAATTTAAAGGATCAGCGCTTCCGACCCGAGGGGATATCGCACCATTTGGGGGGAATGGGGTCCTAGCTATTACTAATACACTGTAAATTCACTGGAAGAACCACCAGACTGATGGCTGCAGTACATGGCCTGTGCGAAGAGGCAGTGGGGAAGGCAAAATGGAGTCTGTACAATGTTTAGCTCCATGACCACTTCAGGCCCAGGATCTTCGGCCACTTTTGGATTGGAACCAGCAATTAACATGCACACGCTAGGCCGCAGCTTTGCCTGCGGAGCTATCCAGCCCCCTCCCCACTCCGTGAAATACGGGAACGGAGGCCACAACAAAATATAACATGGGTAGGCTTTTGCACACAAGCGGCTAACGGGGATTCACAGTCGACCTAGGGGAAACAGGACTGACCACAGAACAAGGCATGGGTTCTGGCCGACCGAATGAAAAACAGTTTCGTTCAGCTAAGCGTGAGTTTTTTTAGGTGTGTGTGTGTGGGGGGGTGGGTGTCTCTCTCTCTCTCTCTGAGGACCTCCTAGGTCCGCTTCCGATCGAGGCGGGAGGTTTGTGGTTCGCATCCCGGCCGAGTCATACATAAGACTAAACAACTTGCAATCTAGTAGCTGCCCTGCCAGACGTCTGGCACTATACTAAGACTGGTCGGTCCGGTGTCAGCATGTTAATGTGACTGGGCGGGACTGAAGCCTGTGTTGCGATAGCAGTCCTAGTGTGGCAGGACGTAAACTTCGTGTAAGCAACACCGTCCTGTTATCCACCTAGTTTGCGCCGGGACGTTAAACAACAATCATCCACACATTCTTCTCGTGAGAGAGAGAGAGAGAGAGAGAAAGTGTGTGTGTGTGAGAGAGAGAGAGTGAACTTTATTGATTCCACCTTTTTAGGTCACATCACGGGGGTGGTGATAAATACAAAGACATCGCCAGGTCGACACATACAACGTTAATAGATACCTCGGTACATAGCGGGCCACATAAACTACCAGACAAGCTTCCAATTACACACAGGAGCTGTTTTACACCTTGTGCTTGTCGAGCTCACATAATATGTACCATGCATGAATGTATACAGGTATAAACAAAACCCACTGATGGTACTCCAGTCCTTGGAAGTTAGGAAAAATGGTAACAATGAGTGATTTCCATACGATTTCGACCGTTGCAAGCTATCTATTCATTTGGTGTAGACATTTCGAACCGTAAAGGCTTTGTATAGAAAAGCTGAAATTTGCTTGATGGTATCGTCAGTAGTGTCTCCTAAGACACGCGACACACTGTGTGTGAGAGAGAGAGATATGAATAGATGCAAAATATCAAGTGTATGTGTGCGCGTGTGAGAGAGAGTGTGCGTGTGCGTGAGAGAAAGTGTGTGTGAGAGAGAGAGAGAGAGAAAGTGTGTGTGTGTGTGTGAGAGAGAGAGAGAGAGAGTGAAAAGATTCCAATGAGTAGAAGTGATGGAGATTGAGGAAGGATGGATAAAGAGGGAAGAGCCAGAGGACTGCATACCCACCTGTCTGACTATGAGATTTCTTCTATATGAGTATCCAAATTACCCACGTAATAATAATAACGTGAATAAATCATAATGTTTGTCATTTTGGGAGTACGCCCCTCCATGCAGGTTCTGCGAAGACAGATCAACCCACACTCGTACGGTTAGGAAGGGCCGTAACAATGAGGATGGCAGGGAACTGACACTCGTTGTCCTAGTCCACTCGTAATAAAGTGCTCACGAAACACGTACACACGGTCAGCTAGTTCTAAAATAATAATTGTAAAAACAACAACCAAAATTGTATGCTCAGTCTCATGCAAGCAAACTCTGCAGTTCTGACAGTGCCGGCACACCAAAGGCCACGATTATTCGATAAGAAAGGGGGGTGGTGGAGAGCCGACACCTGCACGGTGCGCGACAGTTTAAGGTCGGAGGTGATGCCATTTTTAATAACGCTTCTTTGGTTAGGACAATTCGACTTCATGTGCATTATACCTACCAAAAAAATGCAATCGAAACGTATTGTCTTGACCAAAGAATCCTGCACCAGGCATCACGTGACCAGCCTTTCGATGGATCAACATACACAGTGTCGAAACTGGGATTGCAAAAATAACCCCATCTCGAAACTGACTGGTCAGTTAGAGAGAGAGAGAGGGGGGAAGGTACTGGACTTTACGTAGTCCGGTCACGCGTAAAAACGGTCGGCACTTAACTCCCCCGCCCAACTTCCAAAAGTACATGCCGAAGCCACCGCTGTTCACATGGCTGCATGCAGGATACAAGATAAAGGGGTCCTGGAGCAGCCCAGTTCAGGTCACAATCTGCTGTCACCTCCACGAACCTGTTGTTATCGCAGGCGGCCCGGCGTGAGGAGCTCATATCAAAGAGGAAGCCCTAGGGCGAGACGGACTATCCTTGGGTCAATCCCTCGACCAATCAAACTGCGGTATCAAGGGCTACGTGCACAAAATATCGGTTTACAACACTACCGGTGTAGTTTAGGAAAAGCATAAAAAATATTTACTAGATAAACGACGAAAGATAACCCAATCTAACACATCAAAACTCAAGCTCCAACGTACTCATATGTGTATACCTCTTCTCTGCATGTTGTCGTGTATAGGTATTCACACACATCAAGACATAACAGAGCCAGGAGTAGGAGGGGAGACGAAACTGAAGGAGGGGTTGTATTGAACAAAAACGTAAGCACGGATAAGGACAAATATGGGACAGTGTTAAATGAGTCAATGAATTTTAATTTTTAAAAAAACAGAGGCAGACGAACGAACAAACTTCCAACCAGACAAAAAAGCAGGCATGGGGACGGACGTAACAGAATAAATGTACGCTTGAGAAAAGGATTGAAGCGTTCCACTATTAAGGAGGTATAATCTCTGAGTGCTTCGGCCCCCCCCCCCACACACACACCACCACCGCCCACTTCAACTTCTGTCTGCTGCAGAAAGTACTTTTCATCGAAGGAAACACTTTTACGAACTGCGGTATCTAGACGTTGCTTTTAATGAACACATTCTAAAAGAATAAGAATAATAAGTTTGAACCTAAATTCTTGAAGAAACTCGTCTTTTCTGAGAATTAAGAATCATTCACAACTCGAAATATCAGGTAGAAAGAAAAACAGGAAGGAAAAAAGATGGAAGGGAAGAACAATCACAGAGAGAGAGAGAAGAGAAAGAAGAACAGAGGAGCGAAGACACAGGACAGAGAAGGACGAGGTGGGAGGTAGAGGGGGCAGAAAAAGAGGGGCAGAGAGAGAGAGAGAGGAGAGAGAAAAAATAAAGGAGAGAGAGAGAGGCGGAAAGAAGAAAGAGAAATGGTTGTTCCCAGTTTGTTACTCCATACCAGGTTGAGCAGCTCGCGGCGAAAGAATAAAGGACGGAAATCTAGGAAGAAATATCAATAGATTTTTTTTCAAAGTATTTAATTAAAAAACAACAAATGACCTAAAGGGACAACATCACAGGAGTCACGAATGTCGGCTGTTGTGATTGGCGTATTTTAGAATGCCCGTGGGAAACAAACATGCGGTGTACAGAATAAATTGCCTGCAGAGCGCCGTGCATCGAGTCTAAGCGGACGGAATGTTTTTTTTTTCTCGCTCCGACCACCGGTGCCATGTTTTCCTCAAAATCCCTCACTCCCAAACCTAACAATAGTTTATCTTATCATGGCATGGCTGTCGAATAACCTTAATGGCATGACACTCGCAAAGCAGGACCACGTCTGGCACAACCAGCTTTGGAAAAAAAATGAAAGAAAGGGAGAATTTTTTATTTTTGTTGGCAGTACATCTTTGCCAGATGTCTTTTCCTGAATTCTATGAAAAAAGGTAGACATTAAATCGTCGACGTGGTTCACTATGTTCCAAACCTTTGTCGCAGATACAGGTGACGTTGGCATACATAAAGATTTGATTTTCAGAGAAAAATTCAAGAAAAATAAATATGGAAACTTGAGCTGAGAGAACCAGAGTAACATTACGTGACCATTGTCTTTTTTTTTAATTTCCTCCATTCACCTTTCCCTTTGATTGTGCAAGAGCTGGACGGATGGCTGACTTTCGAACACAAATTCTGGCATCCAGTGTCAGCTTTGAAGGTGTGTTTATTGTCAGCTTAAATTTTATGCAGTTTCTTACAAATACTTAGTAACTGTCACCGACTGGTTGGTCAAAAGTTACTGCCCCTAGTACCGTAGCGCCGATTAATACCAGCTGCGTGCAGGAAGTTGAGGCGCTGTTAACAAGCATTTTCTCCGTTGTATCAACCCTTCTATCACCTCAGCTTCCATTAAGGTACATCCAGCAGCTGAATCTGCAGTACTTCAATGACGGCTTGCTGAACAAGGGCAAAGAACGGTCCTTCTAGCTTAACCATAGAGGTAGCGTTTGTCCTTATCAAGGCTTCATAAAAATTCATGTTTCTTTATCATACAGCTTTCTCGTAAACTGTTGCCGTGTTACCGTGTTCAGTCTGCAAAACATAGTCAAAATGTGTATTCCAGGAGCTTAGGTAATTTTTGTGGATTACTGAAGATCCTTGCGCGAGAAGAAAATTAAAAGTTAAACACACGAAGCGTTGAAAACACTGGAATCGAAAACAGAAACTTCACAGAAAGCTTTTAAAAGAAACTTCGCGGAAAACTCTTTTAACAACACAGTAAGGCTCCGACCCGAGGAACTTTTTTTGTCTGACAGCTTATTAGAGGAAATACGTTAGTCACCGGCTATAAAAGGACAGGTCTGTCAGTTCGTGACGCACTGGCTCTGCCAATCAGCGAGAAGAACGTAAGTCCCCTGAAGTCCATAAAGTAAGGTTAAAACCTTACTTTTTGGAGAACAGTTTCATTTAATTTTTTATCTTTAACGTATTTTAAAAATCTTTTACATAATTTTGATCATGATTATAATGTGCTTTTCTTTTACCAAAAGTTATTTTTTAAAAAAAGACAACAATTTTACATTTATTTCGTCGTCGATTAAAAAAAAACTAGTTTTATCTCATTTGATCTAATTTACTTGTTTCTGCTTGGGTTTATCAATTTTGACGTTATTCCTCGTATACAGTTCTGTTTCCTTAGGAATGAGTGTACGTGAATGGGCTTACGCGCACGCGTGTGGTTGTGTGTGTGTGTGTGTGCGCGCGCACACACACACGCGCACGCTAGCTCGAGCGGAGTGTGGGCCTATGGCCGTGTGCTTATAGGCGTGCAAGCGCTTATCTCTGTTCAACAGATTGAAAATTATGCTCTAACATGACGCTATATTTTCTATCAAGCAACTGTATGCCTCATGCTACTTATTTGTAAATCACGTCTCCACAGACAGCAGCCATGGAGGTTAGGAGACAATTCGTCCTGGCGGGGACCTTGACTATCATTGCAATTTTGACGTCAACAGCCCACGGAGATTCCTCTGTTGCGAACCTGTTCAAAGGTGGGGCCATAGACAATATAGCAGCAGCTTTCTATAAGGCTTCCAATGATACAAAAGTTCGTTTATTTTTGTGCCCTGAACGGAATAGATAACAATCTGTACTAACAAAGGAATGGACTGAAAAATCCTCTTGAACCAAATATAACTATAACATAGAACTATCAATAAAAAAACATGTGTTGAAGGCCTCAGTTCTGTTTTTTAGGAGTTACTCACCCAATTACTCACTCCTTTATTTACTCGCACGCACACACGTACATGGCGCGTACACAAAAGCGCACACGCACGTACACGAGCGCACGCGCACACACACACACAGACACACACACGCACACACTTTTCACTTTTCCTTTTGTGAGGTTTGTGAAAAAGATTCTACATTTAAAATTTGATTTTGTTACAGACACGGCCAGAAGCAAAAGACAGGCAGTATGTTCAAGTAAGTCGATCCGTCTCACCTCGTCCCAATTTTCCCTCCCTCCCTCTCCAGCCCCAGTGTTTGCCAGACGAATATTCTTTACATGTGGGACGGTTACAGGGCTGATCAGGGAAAATTTAGCTCGGGTAGTCGTGTTTCTACCATTTTCTTTATTACCCCTCCTACTTCCGCTTAAAGATATGAATAGATGCAAAATATCAACCACTCGCTCGTTCGTTCGTTCCTTCGTTCCTTCCTTCCTTCGTTCCTTCGTTCCTTCGTTCGTTCCTTCGTTCGTTGGCTCGCTTTTATCTTTCTCTCTCACACTCTGCCTTATTCCCATGTCCTTTTGCTTTATGTTTTTCTTTCTTTCTTTCTTTCTTTCTTTCTTTCTTTCTTTCTTTCTTTCTTTCTTTCTTTCTTTCTTTCTTTCTTTCTTTCTTTCTTTCTTTTTCTCATTCGTTTTCACCTTTTATGTAAAGTTAGTGTCCTTTTCCCCTCGATCAGCCAATAATTCATTTCAATGGGCTGTACTATTTGGGACATCTTTACAGTAACCACTCGTTTAATTTGCCAGGGCTCTCAAAATCTACTGAAGTGCTCCCTTTGATTATAATCAATTTTGTTTTCTGTTTTTCTCAGTTCTGTATTCTCCACAAACCCCAGCTGTTTGCCAGGGCGTAGCAGCACTTAGTAAGGTCCAGTTTACAGGCAGCAACAACCAATACGTCTTGTGTGATCCGCCCAACATGCATGTCATCTTGTCCTGTCCAGCAGGTCAGTTCCATCTCTGATGCTGTAATTCCCTTCACGCATTCTCAATCAACTGTCCACGTATGTCCGATCTAAAGCCGTTTTCGTAAAAACCACGACGTAGACATGTACAGGCGGACAAATACTGTCTACTTGCTGAGAGAGGTTTTCTAAAGCATACCGGGTACAAATTGAACAACTGAGTTTGTTTGTTTGTTTGTTTGTTTGTTTTCCTCAAGACATTTTGGACATCAGTAATGGTCGACACGTGATACATTCTGGGTGTGTGACATTGTATCAATAATAATTGACATATACATTTTGAGTATGATATCGCATCAATAATATTTGACAGACATGTTATACATTTGGAGTATGATATGGCGTCAATGGCAACCGTGAACATACAGATGAAGAACGTAAACACACAGAAGGGAGGAAAGAGGAAAGAGAAGAGGGAAAGAGGAAAGACACGACTAGCAAAGTAAAAGGGAACTTCCTCTTCTTATAAATATCTGGGTGGTGCATATGAAGTGTGTGAGCTGGGAGGATGTATCTCGAGGTCAGCAGGGAGACTTTCAGTCAAAAACGAAATTTTTATATGGTAGCCAGTTTTGCCGAAAAATGTCTATTTTACAGTTTACTTGGTGGGAGTATTTTTCTACCCAGTATCTTGCTTGTACTTCTGAGTTTGTTTCTTATAATACCTGTGCAGAAAGCTGTTTTTAAAATAGAAAAGCTTTCTAAATGATTAAAAAACATTTGGCTGGGTAGCAGTTCTGGTTTATGCAGTTTTGGTTTTTTCGCTCCGTTTTAATTTTTTTTCTCAGGCAAAGCTAGGATTATTCTGACGCCCTAAGTCATACTGACGTCATGCAAACATGCGGTTTCTTTCTTTTTTTTTTTAACACGTTATTTAAGCTGTGTCTTCGTGCCTGTCCGGGCTTTCTTGGTTCACGGCTTCCTGCAATCCCACTGTCTTCTAGGCCCAAGTGGACTGAACGTTTTGCATCAGCCCGTCCTGTCGAAAACACGATCGTACGACCCACTCATCCCGTGTGTACATTACGTAGAACATTATACGCGCTGCTGGAAAAAATGCCAGTGAACTGCAGGTGGCCTGCTTGTCATATTTCACAAATTGTTCTTGATATTTCAGTTCAGTTTTGAAATGCTTACTGTTTTTTTCTGTCGAGGGAGGTAGGTAAAAAAGGACGGAAGGGGTAGTTGGCCGTTCAACAAGGTCATGGGGGTCCATCTAGTTGGCCAGCTTTCTGTTGATGAACATATCTCTTTCCCCGTTTCTTTCAGAACTTCCTTACTTCGACGGTCATAGCTGCACCATCGACCCGCTGGTTCAGTGCGGATTGCTGGCAAACCCATGCACTGCCGACAGACTTCAAGCGCACATCTACGGCTTCCCATGCCAGAATCCAAATCACTACCTGTACTGTGAGCCCTTGCAGCTTGGCAGGTACATTCTGAAGACATGCAGTCTAGGCGAGGTAACTCGACAACAATTTGGTTCGTTTTGGTTTTGTTTTGGTTTTGTTTGGCTTGTTGTCTAGTCAGTTTTGGTGGAGATATTTTACTGTTGTTACTGCTGTTTGATTACACCCCCACTCCATCCTCCCACCAGCATCAGTTCGATGATAGCAAGTATGAAGCAATAGAACCTTTTCTATACACACCTCAAAAATGTAGCAAGACTAGCATAACGAGACGAAAAACAGGAGGCGGAAGAAGAATTAGACAGGACAAAAAAAGTCAAGAGACATGGGATTGAGACAAAAAAGACAAAAAAGACCAAAAAGGATGCGAAGAAAGGAAGGAAGCTAGCCGGGTGGTTGGGGATGGGAAAGAGAAACGCCACGTCTAGCATTCACACCGATACACTACTGAGTTCAAACGCTCCTTATAGAATACATGGATACACCTAATCATTGCAGAACACGTCGACTTCTATGAGTTTCTGCGCGGACACACAGCCTAGAATCAGTTCAAATGGTACCAAGCGCCGGAGTAACAGGCTTGATGAACGCGAAAGCTAATAACGGTCAAAAACTAGTCGATGTATCTACACCAAAAACAGATAATTACGAATCTGTCAAAACTGGGTCATATCTTCAGACTAGATGCCCGCGTTTTTCTATATTTTCGCCAGAGTGAGCAAGTGGAGGAAATTATGTATGTAATGACACTCAGAACAATTAATTGCAGTATGTTGGATTAGCTCTTGGCGCCATTTTCACTCGAATAAATCCCGTCTCACCTGATGCAATGATAACTGGTTGCGCAAGACACGACAAGGCCTTTTTCCGCGCATGTTTTCATGGCTCGCTCTCACACATAGCAATAACCCGGCAAGGGATTACAAGCCTATATCCCGTTGCCTAGCAGTACAGTACCACGAGACCTGTCCAAGGCGACACCGCTCTAGGTCTGTGGCTGGTACACACTTACCAACGCTGGTCCGTCGGCCACACAGTCGAACAACGACAAATCCTCGGCAGTCTTCACGCAATCCTAGCGAAATGCTAGAACAGTTAGGATGATAGTTGCGCGCCGGCAAAGGTGCCAACGTTCCCTCGTGGGAGGAGAGTGTAAGTAGGCTAGCTGTGTAAGACTGTGAGCGCTGAAGTGGAATTAAGTGGAATGACCGCAGTGGACAAGAAAACGTGAAGGAAAATAACACGGTGCTGCATGGTCGGTCACTTGCCATGCACTTTGTAGCTTTATAAGCCTGGCGCCTACTTTTCAATTAAAAGCCGTGGCTAGAAAAAGTTGAACGCTACACATCCATGTCAAAGATTTCATCTTGCGTTGATCGAAAGGTCATCACAGTGTGTCCCAAATGAAATTGTAACTAACAATATGCATGTGTGTGTGTGCACTGAAAAAAAGTGGTCCAGACTAACGAAAATAAACCAGTTTTGTTTTAGTTTAGCTGGATTAGTTTTGTGCCATGTTTTTTGTTCAGCCTTGTCGATCCGTTTGGCACTGGCGCAATTCTGTCTTATAGTTCAGCACATTATGCGAGGTTTACACGGGTCAAGTCGCATGACACCAGTTGTTTTAAAAAAAAACCAGACTAACTAATCTAACCGCATCTGTATCTAGTTTTGGTGAAGACTTTTTTCAACAGTGTTCTTTTCTCCGAGATTTCAGTAAAAATGTGTCTGTAAAGACTATTTGATCCGGTGAAAAAGGACCTCTCTCCATCCATTTTATTTATTTATTTTTTGGATCGTAAGTGGCTGGACTAGTTTCTTATGATAGCTTTGCCGTCGACTGGCGACTCACGCTTTGCTCACCTTTCGTCCCCAACAGGTGTTTTACCAAAACGTTCAGGGATGCCAAATCCCAGTGGTGGTGGACCCTGAGCTCACGAAGTGCGGTTTTCCACAGAACCCGTGCAGTGGCGTCATAACCAAGCTCGCCTGCCCACAGATCCTGAGCAAGTACGTGGAGTGTACTGCCCTAGGCACGTACATCATCCACACGTGCCCTTCAAATGAGGTAACACGAGAATGCATGTTTGGTTTTGTTTGTTTGTTTTTATTTTTGTTTGATTTTGTGATTGGTTTGTTTTATTTGTGAGTTTATATGTTTTGGAATTTTGCTGTATTTAATTAAGCTCTTGACGTTCGGCAATTTAATGATTATGACTATAAAGGAACGAGAACTCTACACATCTTACAAAGGGATTAGAAAAATACGAGAAGGGGAAGAGAAGAAAGAAAGAAAGAAAGAAAGAAAGAAAGAAAGAAAGAAAGAAAGAAAGAAAGAAAGAAAGAAAGAAAGAAAGAAAGAAATAAACCAAAAGGACATGGGAGTGAGGCAGAGTGTGAGAGAGAAAGATTTCATTTTGGTTGTATGGAACTTTCTTCACACCCCCTCCCCCCAATTGCGTGCATAAGAAAAAAAAAATAATGCAGTCTGATAGTCACGAAACTAAACCACCATTGTTTCGGCATACGGCTGCATTAGTTCTGTTAATGTTCCCTTCTTTTAATTTAGTCTGAGCCTTAGGGGCCTATTGTACTGGGGTAAATCCCCCCCTCCGTCTATATATATATATATATTAGCGTATTATGCAAGACTTATATGGCTAAAAACTAGCGAAACTAATCTAATCGTGTAAATTACAAAACTAATTATCAATGAATAATTTCTCTTCAACAACACGGTTCTCTTTCGCTAGATTTTAGTGAAAATCTGTGTTTGCAAATAATGTTTGATCCAATGGCAAATAGGCTTATTTGTTGCAAGTATGCAAAAGGCTGAGCTAGTTTCTTTTGACATCTTTTCTTCGACTTAATCGTATCTGGCGCGTCATCAACGACTCAGGGTTTGCTCATCTCTTGTCGCGACAGGTGTTCGCGCCCAACAGTCTGACCTGCGTCACAACTCCCCATTCAGGCCAACCTTTCGCACCTCCCTGTACCCAGGAGAACATCCAAAGGGGACTGCTCTACCATCCGTATAGCGCTGACCCCCACAAGTACATCCAGTGTGATGAGTGGGGAGGTGCCTACCTCAAAGTCTGCGAGCTGAACTACTACTACAACCCGGCTTCCCACACGTGCGTCGACGGTCCAGTCATTAGTCTCACCGGCGGGAAGTGAGATTACTTCCGGGTCGGTGACCCGACGTCATGTTCCAGCTCGTGACGCCAAACGCATGCTATGTAGGTCACAGATTCTTGACAACTGGCGCTGACGTAAAGACTTCTGCTTGCTCTCTGCGGTCGCTAAGCACGCCCGTATCTTTCTTAAGTCACTGTTTACATGTTTGCATCTATCTTAGAAAGTTGTTTTCCCAAGTGCATATGAATTGCAGTAGAAGGATAATTTTAGTCAACTGCACTGACTAGATGGGGTGACGTTTATCGAAAGTCTAGTGCAGTTTCGCCGTGCTAAAGAAATACCCAGCAATAAGCGTTTTACAGGGAAGTTTCCATGCAATCACGTATTTTGACAACTCCCCAGCACAGCCAGGACAGTTACTCAGTTTTTAAAAATCTTTGCGGTGGTTTTTTTTTCTGTTTTCTACAACAAACAATTAAAACGTGTCCAGCGACACGCCCTTAAAATCAAAAAGCAAGATGCCTGATTTTTATCTATGTATGTACACTTCGAATGTGTTCACGGTATATGCTGCACTGAAATTCTGTTTTCCGTGTACTTTCAAGACAATAAATGCGGTATGAAAACGTTTTACTGCCTGATTTACATGAATGCGTTGAATGGAAAATGCTATCCATCGATGGATGACACGATTTGTTTGCCAGAACAAACCTACGCTGTGTTTCGTACGGGTTTGTATCTCCGTCAAACCAAACCTATTGTTCATAAATGGGCGAGGGTTAACATCAGTGTTATGTGTGGGAAAGGAAATCGAATAAACTTAAACTGAACGCTGTCTTTAGTTAGAATACAAACAGCGAGTAAGAAATCCATGTGAAATGTTGAGAACACAACAAAATCATTTAAAATCGGCATTAACTGTACCTTTACCCCAGCACCAACACGTTAGACACCAAATAAGCTGAAAACTTCATGACTATAAAAAGAGAAAATGCGTTTCACCAATATGGGATTTGAACTTACGATTCACGATTCTCGGTCTTGGTGACAAGAGCTAACCGCCTTTCTTAATGGCACGTGCATTCTAGTTTGCCGAACCTGGGCGTGTGTATAAGTTCCCCGAACCTGGCCGAAAGGGTAGGGGTTAGGGAAGTGGAAGAGGTTAGTATGGTGGTGGTGGTGGGGGAGTAATACAGGGGTGGATGTTGCAGAAGGGGTATGGTTGGGAGGGGTAAGAAAAACCCGGGCAGCGCCGGGTCCCCTGGCTACTACACTATATAGTGAGGGTCACAACTTGTGCATTCATTAACATCCAAGTTCCAATGCGCCGACTGGAACCATCATAGGAAAATGTAGGAAGTCAAAGTGGAGCGTGCTACTCCCAGGAAGGTCAACAGACAAGCAATCATCATATCTTCAAGTCCATCGCGTCTCTTTTCCACAGGTAAAAAGTTGAACTGAATGTAAAATCTGCAGTGTGAACTGGACACAGTTTTTTTTTGTGACTGTAATAGAAGACAAAGTTCAGTTTTCCCTTTCAGGGATAAGCACTGCAAATTTCCTTCAGGCCTGGACTGCATGAGCGTTTGCATCGGCACTTTCTGTCATAAGAGCAGACTTAAGGCCCGTTCACCCTGTTTATTTTACGTGTCCCCTTTACATATGAACAGGCTATAAGAACTCGCATACATCCCAGCTCCAAGCTCTTGGAATTGAGTTATCTTTCTTGCCTACCAGGTCAATTTCACGAAGTGGCATTTACAAGTCAAGCCCACAAGTGGCCACCAAAAACAGTATAAAGAGTGTGAGAAAAAAGCAACAAAAATTCCACTCATAGACATCTTGCTAAGGTGTATTTTCTTCAAATCAGTATAAAAACAAGTTGAATTTAAGAGAAAAGCTATACATAAACTGGTAAGTATTATATCCGACTTATTATGTCCTCAAAATTGTACAGGAATAAACGTCTTGTTCACGGGGAATTTTTTTTTAAAAAGAGCACTCCAACGGTAAGCATAAATCTGGAGCAAAGAAAAAAAAAGCTTTATTGAAGATTACAATAAATGATGAATTGGAGTAAATAAATAAATATATATATATGTGTATATTTTCTTTTTTATTTTAGTGGGATATAGGACCCTCGATCACTAATATTTTTTAATGTGTTTTTAAAGTTTGAGGGAAAATAATTACACACTAATTTCCGTGGAAAAGACTGCACACAGTTCCAGCTTCTTACTACAATATGCGACTCTTCACCATCCGGTACACCATTGAGCACCGACCTTTTATTTGGTAGCTCTCGAGACTTCTTGTTTTTAATGTGAACTGTATGCTGTTCAACAAACGTTAGCTAGCTAGCTGAATTCAGAAAAACAGAACTGATATAAGACAGCTTGGGAGCCCTATTATTGTATGCTGTTCGGTTCTATCACTTCTGTCTGTAGTGAACGTTGCTTGACTGACTAGATAACACTTACTGTTATCTCACTAAACAGTTTAGTAAAATCAGGGCAAAAAAGCTTTGCCACCTAAAAACGTTCTTTTGATTTAGCATTTTCCTTATCAGCCTTTTCTCAAAACAATAGTTTTCCACATCCCCAGTTTCTCACAAGCTATTACCGTATACGTTCTGTAAACTAACGACTCATCACGGTAAAGGACTTCTTAAGGCGGGGAAATAGTATTTGTAGATCGATAACATATTCTGGGAGAAGAAGTAATGAAAGTCTAAACAAACATTAATAAAGAAACCCCACACAATACTTATAATTAACACACTCAAGTTGTTTGTCAGCCAACTTTCATTTACTGTCTCATTAGAGGAACTACTTCGGTTACCAACTATAAAACGACAACAGACAACAGAACTCTCAGTCAGAGACAGTCGCCCTGCCAGCCAGTACGACGAAGACTAAGAGTAAGGTTCCATAAAAGTAACTTTTTAATTATTTTGGCAGCAGTTGGTTTCTTCATTTCATCATATTTTGTAGGTCTGATCGATCAAGACATTTTATTCATCACTACGTACGATTAAAAAAAAAGTCTGTGACAAGGAATTCACTAATCGCTTATTCTGTTTACTTGTTGCTCCCTAGTTAGCCAGATAAAAACCAGCCATGGAGTTTCGGGAAAGACTTTTCTTGTTGGCTGCAGTCGTGGTTACTATGGCAATTGTGACATCCGCGGATTCCAATGTTGTGGACTTGATCCAGCTCTTCAAAGGTTGGCCGATAGACGATATTCCAGTACTTATTTCTATGCTTTCGGTGAAAGCAGAAACTTCTAAACTATATATATATATACCTCGCTCAATATCGAAACAAATGCTATCAACAACAGTCTAGCCCTCCAGTTTCAGGACAAGGTGTCTTTTCGACCATCGTGGATGCTTAAGCTAGTAGAGGCTCGAACCCAAAGCTTGAAAAGCACATTACCTATATACGTAATGCAGAGATTATCTTCTGTCCGGTTTATTTCTTCTGCCTCATCTACGCAAAGACGGAGAAGTTAAGTCTCTCACAGCATTCTCTTAGAATCCTCCTGCACACACACAGACACATGCATGCACGTTTTTCCAAACACACTAATTGTCACATTTTGTATCCACTTTACAAAATCGCTAAAATTAATGAATGCATTTCATTTTGTTGCAGCCTCGGGCAAAACACGAAGGCAATTAACCTCGTGTACAAGTAAGTTCTCTCTTTCTCTCTTACTCTCGTGTATACATTGAAAACTGGGCTTGCTGATTACGGCAAGAAACGAAAATATTTACCGTCAGTGTCCGACCGTCCGATCGTCCGTCCGTCTGCCTGTTTTTCTAGCTTTTGCCATCTGTGCAGACTTTATCATATCCTCCTCAGTCAAGAAATATTTTGGTGTCACCATAGAGCAGCCGTGTAGCATCGACTTTAGACTCACTGCTTCTTACCCCAAAGAACGGTAACTCAGTCCAGAAGTCCTCAGCTCGATTATAGTAATGATGTTTGTTTATTTGTCTCTTTTTTCAGTTCAGTATCCAACATCGAACCCTTGTCAATCATTTGGGCGAACTCAAGATCGCTTTCCGATAGACGCAATGCCTAATGCGTTCATCCAATGCAGCTCGCACAACACCATGTACCTGACCTTTTGCCCTCCCAGTCAGTACTGAATGTAACAGGATATTCCTGTTTATTTACAGAGAGAGAAGGGAAGAAAGAGAGGGGTAGGTTGCTGAGCAGCCAAGGCAAATACTCAAGACTCAGAAGTGGAAATGGATCGGAAAACTTGATTTCAGTCTCCATCTTGTTGTTCAACATTCTGTTTACATTCGTAAAGTTTTCAGTAACACATATAAACAGGATAACAGAATAATAATATCTGTTACAAGATTTTTTTCAGTATGCATTCTAATGCAGTCAAGTATTTGCAATCCTATGGGATGACGGTCTGTACTCTGATCAATAAATTACTCGTTTTGTTTACTGTGTAAAAATTATTTACATAATATTTACTTTTTTTTTCATGTGTGCCTTTACTTACATACAGCACTGCCCTACTTCAACCGGAACCTGCAAGACTGCTCCATCTATGCCAGAAGAAGCATCGGTCAGTGCAGAGGAAACGACGCGACACTCGGTCGAGGAACGCACGCTCACACGCACACATACACATGTGATGAAGCGGGTTCGCTTCGCAACTTTCCTCTCTCTCTCTCTCTCCTTCAAACAAAGGCAGGTTTTGTTCCTTCCACGCCCTCTGCGTACTTTATTTAGAGCCGCCACTGCTGTTGCCGCCCGACATGCTCGCCACCCCACGGTTTTCTGCACTTCGCTGTTTTGCTGCATCTTTTCCCTCGTCCTCCTTCTTCTTCACCCTACTTCGGGACTCTCCTTTATCCGGCACGCACCCCGCTTTTACCGGGTGGGAACGAACCACAACGGAGCCATTGCCAACTACGGCAGAAACTGGCGGGTGGAAGTGAGGTGGATACCTCATTTTGTGTTTCTTACACATACAACATTTAGAATAAAAAGTGAAAGAATATACCTACAAGGACATGAAAGTATACAGTGACTAGAGTGCGCTTTGCTCTTCCTGTTAGTGTTAAGGAAAGTTAAGTAGAGTGAGAAGGAAATAAAGATAATTACGTTAAAAGGCAGTTAAACTAGCTAATGCGAATAGATAAAGATAAGAAATATGCCTACACACTAACCTAATCTATTAAGACGTTGGGTGAATTTAGTATCTACCGAAAGAGTATATCGAGTAGAATTCGAATATGTTAGTTGTTAGTATCTGCAACTATCCTAGAAGGATATAGAAACGTTTAAAGAGAGTGAGCCTAGCACAGCACGCCCTAAGATGACACAGTGCGTCACAGCCACATGTCGCTAGCAGTACTCGACCCATACTGCCCCCCGCGCACGCGGTGGCCAAAACCGTCTCCGTGATGGCTGCCCCCATCACACACACAAATATATATACATGCATACAAGCTTGTTAAAGGCTTATTACATCACCTATTCGGACACATGTTATAAAATTATAATCTAAATTAATGCCCTGAATTGTGTTGCAGCTTCAGGCAGAACAAGCAGACAGTTAACCACGTGTTCGTGTAAGTTCTTTATTATTCTGTTTTACGCGTACATGAGCGTACATGCTCTTTACCCACCGCCCTCAAAAAAAAACCCCACACAAACAAACAAAAAACAAACAAACAAAAAACCAACGGTAACTCAGTCCAGGAGTCCTCAGTTCGATTATAATAAATGATGTTTATTTATTTGTCTTACTTTTTCAGTTCAGTATCCAGCATCGAACCCTTGTCTATCCATTGGGCGAACTCAGAATCGCTTTCCGTACCCATCGAGTCCCAGCCTCTTCATCCAGTGCAGTTCGAGCGGCGCTATGTACCTGACCGTTTGCCCACCCAGTCAGTACTGAATGTAATAGAGTATTGTTCTGTGGTTGCTGGAGAGAGAGAGAGAGTGGATAGTGGAGGCTGAAGAGCGAGTGGAGAGCGTGTGGAGAGCGTGTGGAGAGCGAGTGGAGAGCAAGTGGATGGTTGTTTATTGCCAAATGGAAAGGGATCGGAAAACTTGACGTCCCATGGTTTCAGTCTCCATCTTGTTTTTAAATTTTCTGGTTTATATTTTAATTTATTCAGTCGTGCCTCTGCAACCCTTCACAATATGGGTCTTTGGTCTGGAATTATTCTGTTGTTTTCTCGTTTAAATGTTATTTACACAATGTTTACATGCTGCCTACACGTGCCTGTATGTTACCCCAGCACAGCCCTACTTCAACGAGAACCTGCTTGACTGCTCTGCCACACTCTCAGGCAGTGGGAGTGTCGACCAGGCCTATCACTCTCAATGCGGCCTCACAGCCAATCCGTGCACGAACTTACTTGGCCACATCTACAGCTGCCCCAAGAACCCAACAACAGGTTATTTACGGTGCGACACTGTACACCTGGGGCAGTATTACATTGCAAGCTGCCCATCAAATGAGGTGAAACAATGATTCACGGTTTTCTTTTCTTTTGTTTATTGTTTTGTGTTATTTTTGCATTACATTGTTTCATTTAGTATTCGTTCTGTTTGATTTTTTTAGTTTACTTTTTGCTGTTTATTTGCTTTGATTAGTTTGGAAGACTTTTGTTAGTTTGGCGTTGTGAAAAATGTTCTATGTACACACCAAGTGTGTTTTCATTGTGATGCAATGGATGGCATTTTATATACGGCTCAGGAAGGGGGTCAGGGTAGGAAGAAACAGTTCAAGAAGAAGAAGAAGAACAGGGAATTGAGACAAGCAGGCAGGCAGGCAGCAGATACTAGAGTGCCATTTTCTAGGCAGTGGCTCGAACCACCGACCTACTGACTAGGAAGCAGACGCCTTAACCGCTAGACCACCGAGGCGAAAGCTGGGGATTTTTTTAAAAAACAGATTGACGATACCCACACCTAACCAGAGAGAAGTGCTTTCTGTCCATAAGCCCTGTATTCTGTACGTTGCATTTGCATATGCAAATTTCCTGTTACGTCATTCGAATGACGGGTACATATTTTTACCCTTCCCCCAAAAGAACATTATGCAATAACAGACACGCGCAATAACACACAATAACACACGTATTCGAACACACAAACACAAACACACAACCAAACACACGCCCAAACACACACCCAAACACACAAAAAAACACGCACACACATACACACAAACACGCGCACACCGCACGCGCTCACACACAACGAGACGCACAGTAATTGTAGATATGGACAATAGCCCAATGGCACATTAGATTTAGTTCAGTCTTCGTTCACCTCTTTAATTGTTATTTCAGGTGTTCAGCGAGATCGCTCAGAGATGTGAGGTCCAACAACCCTTACTGGTCTCGGTGGGCGACCTTGTTGTAACGGGGTTCGCCTACCCCTGCACAGCGCAGAGCATCGCCACCCAACAGTACGCCCACCCTTACATAGGCAGCAGCCAGTACTACATCGATTGCGATGTGACGGGGAACGGCTACATCAGATCCTGCCCGACAGGCTCTTATTTTAACCAGGACTACAGCGGCTGCGTCTCCGGAATCGTCGGCCGGAAGTGACATCACCTTCCGTGGTATGACGTCATGTTCTTCACACGCCTGCTTGACTTGATTGCGAAAGATCGTAAAATATGCTCCGAAATTGTGAAAGACGATAGCAAGTCGCTGCCCATGAGATGAATGTTTTTGGATCCAGTTCATTGATTGATTTTTAAACTGCTTGCGAAAAAAACTGCACGCACTAGTTCCAACGAATACCAAAAGTCTAGAACGGAGAGTCTCGCAGAGTCTTACGACAAAAACAAAACAAAACAAAAAACAACAACACAAAAAACAACAACACGAAAAACACGACAAAAACAGACAGCACTTGCACAGCTCTTGAAACTTAGAGATGGAAGTTCTCTTGAACCTGTTTTCGATAATATTGAAGGCACTCGTTGGATTCGACAGATGTGCACATACACATACAGTGCTTCATGTCCGAGTGTTTGCAACGCACGTAATTTCAAAAGATTTCCCTAAAATTGTTTATTTGTTGCTTGCATCTTCCAGAGAATAAATGCAACAGGAAATGCTCATCTCTTGACTTGCTGCCTTGCTAATTTGCTTAATAACAATGTTGCATTTCGTTCTGTTTTTACATCAGACAAGATCTTAGTCTGGTTGCCAAATCTTATTTCAAAAAATATTGTCTAGAGATCCCGAAGTATAAATAGTCCCATGTACCGTAGCACCGCTCAGTCCCAGTTGCTTCTAAGGTCTTGGCGGATTTCGATAATGACCGAGTTCTGCTTATTGTCTTCTTCAATCCTTGCAGCGATCGAGTCCTCAGCTTCCCACCAGAACATCACAACCACAAGGGCTCTCCTTTAATGCCCCTCACCTCCCCTCATAGTGCCAAATACTGCACAAGGTTAAGGACTTTTTCGTCCACATTAACAGCAACACTATAGCGCTTAACGCAAAGTCTCGATTTTGCCACATCCACAATTTTCAAAAATCGGTTTTATTCCAAGCGTGCACCTTCTTTAAAGGGACGAGAACATTTTCAATTTAAATGGGTCAGAATGGGTAGGGATCTTTTGGGGTGTAATTGCAAACAAAGAGGTCAGCTGCTAAGAAAACTACCACAAGGCGGCTAAAGGGTACAGACTATATTAAAATAATTGCACGCTCACCCTGTTCTTTTAATCCCAAAACAAAAACCTTCAGAACGTACTCACCGAGTCGGATCCTATTTGCACGCATGCGCAGTTCTTCCCCTGACTTTGCTCTAGCTGGGGAATCATGAAAGGCCTCCAGAACAATCTTCCCAACAACGTCAACAGATTTTGACGTCAGGCTGTGGGCTCGTCACAAGCAGTTCAGCGCCTCCAAGCGGGGCTTTGGTCCAAGGGGAATAATTGTATAGAGGGCAAAGAATTCAGCAGTACTCAAGGAGAGTATCTTTGTTTAGATGGAAGCAGTTTCCCTTTAAAATAATTAATCAGCCAAGCAACCACTGTTCTTGGCGCAGGTTCTCTGTCCACCAGCAGCAGCCGGTTGGAACGTGAAGGAAGCAGAATATGAACTGTCAGGTGGAGCAGCCGACATGCTTATCTTACAAGTCTTAGCTGCGTTCCACGGACACTAGTATCTTATTTACATATGCAAAATATTTGTAGAAGTCACCAGGACGATTTGGCTCTAGAGCCATTTTGCTTCCTCTGAAAGTGTTGGATGGACCTTGAAAGGAACAAAGAACACTTAAATAGCTGAGACACACTGAAATTCCGTTACACCCTTGACCCTTCTTCACTGTCATAATAAAGTTTCATCGCTGACTTGACGATAAACAATAAAGAACAAATAAAAATCTTTGCACTGCATTTCTGCTAACTCTACCTCAGTTTATTCCGGTTCTAGACTGTACGTCTGTTGTCATAAAGGGACAGTATTTTCACTGTCTTCTTTTCTTTTCAAATAAATAGAATGATGGGGTACGCGCAGGGTTGATCCTACAGGGATTCTGGTTGATCTAACACGTTGCCGATACTGGGTGTCTGTCTATTGACGAAGCTTCGTGTTCTGTACTGTGACGTCACTGAAATTGCGGGCTGCTATAAAGTAGCAGAAGATGCGTGAACAGCTTCGTATAGTTATAATATGTCCTGCCTTCGTTGAGGACAGCCGTGTGGTAAAAGTATTGGGTTAAGCCGGGGGTAAACACGGGGGTTCGTTTCCCCTATTTTCATCCCCCCCACCCCACCGACAGCTTTATTTTTACGGCGTGGGGTAGGGGTGGGGATGGGGTTTTATGGTAGGAGAGGTGTAGGGGTGGGCTGGCTAGGACTGGGGCGTAGGTACCATTGTTTCTATTGTAAACAAGTCGCTACCGCTGAAATCGTGACGTCACACAGTACACGAAACTTGGTCGCTATAGCCATCACCACAGGTGACCTGGTCAAACTAAGATGGCAGCTTACTATCTGTCATCAATTATGCACTTATGCTGACTTTTTTCAAAATATTTAAAGCAACAAATGCAGAAAAACGTTAAGAGAACAGTCTTAGAATGACAGAAAGATTGGCCCAACTTCACTCACTACTTTGACTCTTCTTAGTAATTTAACAAAAAAAAAAAAAAAGAAGAAGAAGAAAAGAAAAGAACTGCGCTGAGCTGCGTAAACGACACAGACAGCAGTTTCGAGACATTACTTCGTTGTCAGTACGACACAAACACAAACAGATAAAGACAGATAGTAATAAGCACTGCAAAGAAAGAAAAGGAAAGAATGGAGAAAAAGTATTTTTTAAAAAAGCGCTATTTGAAGTCACAGGACACCAAGAGATTACAAGAACAAAAAATAGTTGTCTTATCATTCCATGCTTTCTGCATAAGCTTTTTAACGTCACACAAAGATCGAGGTTTTGATACACATATACTACTCACGAAATGTTAAAGGCCACAGACAATTCCTCACCGACACAAACCAAACAAGTCTAACGCCACAGTGCTCACATTGTAACACTTCCATCTCATCATTTGACAATAAAGTGACAGACAGATGTGGGCTGTGAACTAATTCCGGATACAGCCATCGACGAAATGTTCTGCTGGGTGCCTCCAGACTAGCTGTCTGACGTCACTGCTGGCCAAGTTGAACCTGGACTCGTCTGTGAACACCGTTATGTCACACTGCTGCCTTGTCCAGCCCTGATGATGTCTGCAACACTTTATTTGAGCTTGATGGTATGCTTGTAGAAATGGCATACAGACGGCAGCAGTTCTGTTACCCATAGATAAAAATGCAAGAGATAGGTTTAACAACGCAGCTCTATAAAATAAATACTGTAATGCTTGAAGGAATAGGTGGTATATAAGACACCTAGATATAATTGACGACTTTATAATCTTTTCACGAAATAAACTTCTCGGAACTAACTTTTTATTACTCAGAAAAACAGCAATACTTAAAAATGAGTGTTGGAGTAATAAGAAAGGAAGTAAGCAAAAAGTATGCGAAATAATGAGCCGCAGTTATTAATTCTGTGTACATAGTCTTTTTTCCTGTTTACTGGGGGACCGGTGTCGTATGCTGAAAACAAACACATACCGCAATATTCCTAAATATATTACCTGGCGTTTTACTTCTCTTTTGGAATAGTAATTTCATACAATACTTTCGATTAAAACTGGCATTCCTTAAGGTAAAGGTAGCGCTTCGTTACCGCCATGTCAGCAGAAAATGATTTTGTTTTCTCTCGTCACTTCCTGGTCTTTGGAAAAAGAAAGAATGTTTTGAAATTTCTAGGTAACTACATTTCTTATACAAATTTGTCAGCAACCCGGCTTTAGCACTTTTTTTCCTCGGATATGACTCGTAAATCTCGCTGGGATGAGTGAGTGGGATTATAGGTCTCGATAGTGGGAGACACGAATGAGAAAATGAACAGATATGAAGTAAAAAAAAAAAGAAAAAAAGAAAATACAAAGACAGAGAAACACTATGCGAGGAAGGAAGGAACAAGAGAGGGAGAGAAAGGCAGGCAGACAGACAGGCAGGCAGGCTGCATTGAATAGGAGATATTGCATTCATTGTTGTCTCCTCAACAGGTGTTCTGGCATGCTGCGTGCATTCTGCAATGGTAAATCACCTACTGAATAAGGATCCACAACGGCAGAATGTGTTCATTCTAGCGACTGCGCTGTAGCATGCTAGAATCCCTGTTGAAGAGGCAGAGATAAATACAATATCTCCTATGCAATGGATGCGAACCGGGTGGGCAGACAGACAGAAGCAGAAAAAGAGAAAGTGTTTCACAGGGTTTATGAAAGTGAACTGTCTGGGTTCCGATATAAAAGATTTCAGTCCGAAAAGACAGCGGTAAGCAACTTTCTGTGCAGTTTTTTTATAATTTGAAGCAGCCAAAAAAACAAAAACAACAGAAGTTCAAGTAGTTGTTTAGCCAGCAATTCCTAGTCGGTCTGTTTTGCAGATAAGGACAAGAAAATTCTCTTACTACCTTCACTTCTGGTCTGATGTTTTTCCTTATCAAAGATTTCTCGAAAATGCACTTTTCTTGGCACGTTTTCTCGTAAACAAAATAACTTGAGAAACCGTATTCATTCCATAAATGATCGATTCCTCAGAGAGGATGTACATTTTGGGAATTAATATTTGTGCATTAAGGTAAGCGGGAGAGAAAGGAATTCGTCATCTAATTTGCATGATGAGTACGAAAGACACTAAAAACATAAAAACCTACAAAAACGCTTATCATTATTCCTATTGTGAGCGTGCCTACCAGACCACTAAATTCAAACATTTGGCTTTTAATCTGACGAAATACTTTGAACATCACTTATAAAACGACAGGTCTTTCAAGTCGTGACAACGGGCATTGGATCACCTTTGGGATCTTTTACGTAAAGTTTGATTTATTGTAACTGCAAGCTATTAGTTTTAATATTTTTCTTTGAAATTTTGTGTAATGGCCATTGTAATTATGCTTTATCAATCCTTATGACCATTTATTGAGGTTTTGGCAGGAATGGTTGTGGTAATTTCGTCTTTGCTGTTTGATCTGATCCTATAGTTTGATGTCCTTGATCCTAAGTTTGTTTTGCTTTGGGTGCATCAGTTCTTCCCCTTGACGTGAGAGCTAGCATATGTATATGCATGTGTTTAACAGCATGGGCGCCTATACTTAGGATACCTGCATTTGTTTCACGACAGAGAATTATGCTCCAGTATGACTCTTAATTTTCTTTAAGGAAACCCCTTATCCATTTCCTGGTTCCTTATTATTCGCATTTCACTACACAGTCAGATGCAAGCAATGGAGGTTTGGAGAAGAACTTTTGTGCTGGCTGCTGTCTTGCAATTGGTTACCATGGCAATTATAGCTCCCCCGGATTCGGCTGTTATTAACTCGAAGCAGCTTTTCGAAGGTTGGTTCATAGACGATATTTCATTAGTTATTACAAATCTTTGACAAAGCAGAAATCTGCAGGATTTATGATGAAAACTGAACAATTTCATCTGTACCTTACCATCACAGGGAAACATCGAAAAGTCCTCCTTGCTATGTTCATCAATAGCGTTAGTAACAGGAAACACAATGCATAAAGATTTAATGTCTTCCAAGAATAAAATTAATTGTTGACTGACCATCTCTCCCATTACTTCAATGAATAAATGAACACACACGCGCGCTTACAAGCGCTCTCACGGGCACACGTGTTTGCTGTTTGATTCCCTGTAATTTTGTTGCAGCCAGGACCAGAGCCAAAAGGCAAGCCGTTCAGTGTGACAGTAAGGTTTCGTTTCACTCTTTTCCAAGATCCCCTCCTATCCCCCTATTTTTCTTCATAAGGGGAGGGTCGTACCGCAGGAGTACAGAGGTATACTTGTCGTTGATACAGACGGATCGGGCTCTAGACTCTCTGTCTGGCCAGCGTCGCGTTTCTGGGTGTGACACAGCTGTGTGTGTGTGTGTGTGTTGGGGGGGGGGGCTTCTTAAACCCCCATGCAGCTCCTGTTCCCAAACAAATCTCGCCACTCATTCTGCTTCTAGTTATGCTCTGAGATGGTTTTAGCTGCTGAATTGGCTCTATAGAACATTGTCTGCCTGTCTGTCTCCTGTCTGTCCGTCTGCCTGCCTGTCTTTCTATCTGTCTGTCTGCCTGCCTGCCTGCCTGCCTTTCTGCCTGCCTGTCTGTCTGTCTGCCTGCCTTTCTGCCTGCCTGCCTGCATGCCTGTCTGCCTGTAAGCTCTTTGTTTGTTCCTAACGCAGTAGGCACAGGTAGCGGAAGTACTCGACTTGAATATGATCAAAGTTGCTTATTTGTTTATTTGTCTGCTGTTGTCTGCTTCAGTTCCAGAGCAAACAGCAAACCCTTGTCTCCAAAACGATTTAAATCAGTTTCGTTTCCCGTGCGCCAACCGCCACGACACCTTCATTCAGTGTCAGATGGGTAACGCCATGTCTTTCGGCACGTGCCCAGAAGGTCAGTCTTCTATGAATGTAATGTGTCCTTTTTTGAGTTTATATTTATTTAGATATGTGTAAGAAGTCAGTTCCGTCGTCATAAGCACGCATAGAGGGAGCAAAACCATGGCACAGTCATAAGGTGTACAGCTGGGTAAACAAAACATATTTAGTCCTAAGGTCATAAACACGTGATAGCTGTGTGGAAAAAAAATCGAACGCGCACACACGTACACGCACGCACGCACACTCAAGCACGCATGCACACACATTGCTCAATTATCCACCTAGGCATAGAATCATCTCCATAGAACGGCTAATGCTAACAGAGCGTAAAGACGTAATTTGCCTTCGGCCCCTTATTCATGTAAGTGGTACAAAATTTATTCCCGAATATAAGATTTTTTGCTCTCTCTGTAAATGCTGTTTCAGCGAACTTGGAAAAGGCTATTCGCGCCTGGGACGACAGAATCACTTAATTATTATCAAATAACGAGGGAAAATTAAGCTATTCGGTTTTCGTGGATGGGAAATTTAAGGAACTTATTCCTGTCATGCGAGCTATTCTGAAATAAGTAAGCTATTCTATATGGGGCCTGGCCTGGGTTGCTCCCCCTTCCGATCATAGCACGAGTAGAATGTAAGGCCTGTTCGCCTTATCTGTTTAGTGAACACTTACTTCTGATGAGAAGATGCGACTGTCCATGCATTACTGTCTGGGGGTGGGTGGGTGGGCCGATAAAACTTAAGTGAGAAGTAACTTTAAATTCGTGTTACACCTGACAGAACATTTAATAAAAGGAAACAGGTAGGTCAATTTGTTATGTACATAGTTTGCGGCTGGACGTTAGCAAGAAATATCCCCCTTGCCTTGTTTATCTACGTTCACCTTTACGTACGAACAGGAGATACGAACGCTCATGCAAGCCAGGCAGATTTCTGTATATAAGCCACAAGAAGATAATGGGTAATTAGCTGTCGTTATTGGGTCGCCCGCATTTCGGTTGTCCTCCGTCTGAAATTGTCTGCTCGCCTCTTTTATTTCCAGAGGTCCCCTACTTTGATCCCAAACTGCTTACCTGCACGCCCGCACCAGCGGAGGTCTTGCAGTGTCATCTGTCGGCCAACCCGTGCACAAATCACAACATTAACGTCTTGGGCATCTATCGCTTCTCCTGCCCCAGTAACCGGCATGCATATCTGGCGTGTGACCATGAGGACGTTGGGCTTGTGCAACTGGTCCACTGCTCGTCACAGACGGTGAAAAAGACGGCGCTTTTGTTTTGTTTTGGTTTCATTTTAGTTTCGAATTTCTTAAATTTAGTTTTTGTTTTGTACGCTGTTAACTTTTTTTCATTTATGGCTAGCTACTGGTGCTGCTGTTTGTTTAATCCTCCACGAACGCGCCAACTCACTTGATACGATGATGATCCAACGAAAACTCTTTTTTCTGTACCTCCAAAGTACCTTGACAAAAATAGCAGAAGGAGAAAAAAAGAGAAAAAGAACAAAGATCGGACGGAGGAGGAGGTGGGAAGTTAACAGCAGAAGGACAAGGGAGAAAGAGGAAAAGATGGAAAGAGAGAAAGACAAAAAAGGAATATTAAGGAACCAAGACAGATGTTTGGGGGGGGGTAGAGGAAATTAAAGACTGCACAGCCGACGTAACGACTTTTACTTTACTTTGACATTCTGACGTCTACATTATACAATAGCCCAGAGATTGTGCTTAATTACCGACAATCCTCGATATCGACTTTTAGCCGTGTTCTGATCTACCGAAGCAGTCAAAGAGAGCGGACTGCACAGCGCGGTTCGCGAAAGTGACTTCAGGAACTGTTCCGTCCGAATAATTATGCCACAAAAGACGTCGAGCGATGTAAACCTCATGTTGTATTGCTGTGAGTTCCGCACTTCCGCACGAAAGGGCCACCAACATCCAGCCAATCAAGGCGCACTGCAGACACATCGCGATGCCAACTTCCGGCTGCACGCAGCACAGCCAACGAAGGGCCGAATCCCGTTCATGTACTTCATGGCGTCTCATTTTTCACTTCGCGATGTCCATTCTTTGGCGAAAGTAGCCGATCTTTCGGCAGATTAGAACACAGCTTTGGTAGCCAGTTGCATTTCGACACCAGCAAATTTTCTAGGCAGTGCTATTCAAATCGGGCTTCGAGCAGTAGTCGCCACCTGGTCCGACAACACTCTCGGTGGGAATCGGAGGTAATGAAACCTGG